>VZTH01019054.1:715453-775843 GCA_013397815.1 Aleadryas rufinucha
CCCGACCGGCAGGGGCCTGGGAACACCGTGTCCCTCGGGGAAGCGGGGGGAGGAGGGGCAGAGGAGAGGCGAAAAAAGAGGGAGAAGGGGAAAAATAAAAAAAGAAGAAGTCAAGGGGGAAGGAAAAGAAGGAAAAGAAGGAAGGACTAGGAAAATAAATAGGAAAAGAAAAAGGGAAAGAAAGTGAAAAAAAGAAAAGAGAAAAAGTCACCCCTTCTAACAGGGATAGCAGCGTAAGTACAGCGTGAATGGTATTCCCACTGATCACACAGGTTTTATTGCAGGCAAGTGCATTCTTCCCAACCCCCCTTAATATTTCTGGGTTTTTTTATCTTCCTCCTCTTTAAGTCTATCAGTGTTGTCTGCAGTCACACCCTGGATGTGTCCTGTTGCTCCTTGTCCCACGGCACCAAAAAACATTTTAGGCACTAAAGTACGAATAGCCGCGTCTGTGGAACTGCAGCTGACACGTATCAAGGGGTTTGAGAAAGTGAGGCTAGCCACTCTGGATGTCAGCTCCTCTGTAACAACTAGAATCACAAAGTGTGGTGTGGTGAACTTGGGAAAACAAAGTGTTTTTACAGCAAACTGGATGCTTTCTCTGGAATAATTTCATCACTACTTTAAAATCTAAGATTTATTATCGGAGACCTTTGCAAGGGTTTAGTACAGTCAAGCAAAAAATCTGCAGATGTATCTGATATCTTAAAGGTGCATTAATTTTAGACCAGGATCCTTCTTTTATCACTATAACCATTTGGAAATCCTGCGTGTAAAACATATAAAAAGACATTTACATATCTCATATTTGTCATAAACGTTTAGTTCGTATGACAAAAACTCTATCAATATTCTTCTCAGAAAAGAAAGCCAAAACCAGCCACTCACACTAAATAAGAGTCTTCCTTCTTACTGCCACCACTCCCAAATATTTCCTGAAGTTCTATTTTAATGTATTGATATTTACAGACTAGCTTCTATACAATCTCATGTTAATAGTGATTTATGCCATTCTGTAAATTAGTACGGATCACACTGAAATTCTTCCTCTGGGAGCTATGAATACCTTGTTAAATTTAAAAATTTAAATTTAAATTTACATTACTGTTGTTACAACATTGAACTATAAAACTCCTTTGTTCTACAAGCAGCATCCTATAAAAAAAGGCTTATATTCAGACTTTGTGTTTGAAGAAACTTAAGAAAAGTTCTGAAATGTTATTTTTTCTTTAAAAAATTTCAGATAACCCAAATTACCAAGCTTTTAAAAATGAAAATTTAAGAAGAAATAATACAAAGAATTTATGCTAGTTTGAAAAAAGGTGTTTTAGTGATAAAAAGTTTCCCCAAATCCTACTCTAAATAATCTAAAAAGAATGAAAATAAGTTCTTTCTGTTGTTCTGGATAAGCAACATTCAGAAAGTAAACTGTGTGATGTACCCTATGCATTCATGAATTTATGCTTTACCATCTGGTGGCCTGATTCTTACCTCCCACTGGCCTTGCATTTGTATAGCAGCTAGCAAGTCAATGGGTACACTTTTGAATTACAAAGATTAAAAGATACGCCTGTGTTACAGTCACCTTGTTAAATCTTCAGGGTTACTAGATTTGCTAAATTAGTAAGTGTTTAAAGGAAACAGGTTTCTCTTTAAGTAAACAAAACCAGTACACAGTATGTAAATTCCATTTTCGTCTTGAGGGACAGATCCTCTCTTCATTTTAGAATCATGAAGTGTCTTTAAGTTTTAAGGGGTCCATAAGGATCATCGAATCCAATGCCCTGCTCCTTGCAGGACTACCTAAACCTAAACCAGATCATTAAGAGGAGCATCTAGACACTCATTGGACTCTGACAGGCTTGGTGCTGTGACCACTTCCCTGGGAAACCTGTTCTAGTGACCATCTTGATAAAGAACACTTTCCTGATGTCCAGTATGAAATTCCCCTTATGAATCTTCATTCCGTTTCCTCATGTCCTGTTGCTGGTCGCCAGAGAGGGGAGAACCTCCTCCACTGCCTGCTGTGAGGAAGCTGTAGTCTGTGATAAGGACAGCCCTCAACCTTCCCTTCTCCAAGGTGAACAAAGTGACCTCAGCTGCTCTTGCATGCCTTATCCTCAAGGTCTTTCACCACTTTGGTCACCCTCCTCTGGACGCACTTTTAATAGTTTGATATCCTTGTACTGTGGGTGCCTTCTACTGAGGCACCCACAGCTGCACACAGGACTTGAGATGAGCTGCATCGGTGCACTGGGGAGCAGAACAATCACCTTCCTAGCTGCTGTGCTTGATGCACCCCAGGACGCATCTGGCTCTTTTGGCTGCCAGGGCATGTTGTTGACTTATATCCAACTTGCCATCTACCTAAACCATCAGATCTCTTTCTTTGGTGCTTCTCTTTGGTCTCTCATCCACCAATTATATATAACCAGGATTACTCCGTCCCAGGATTACTGCGTCCCGTGCCAGTGAGAATGTGGCACTTGCTCTTGATAAATTTCATGCAGTTGGTGATTGCCACCTCTCTAGTTTATCCACATCTCTCTGTAAGTTCTCTCTGCCCTTGAGGGAAGTAACAGTTCCTCCTATTTTGGTATAACTGGCAAACTTCCTTAATATACATTTAATTCCCACATCCAGATAATTTATAAAAACACTAAAGAGCACTGGTCTGATATTGAGCCCTGGGGAACCCCACTGGTGTTTGGCTGCCAGTCTGATATGACCCCATTTACTCTAATTCTTTGAGTCAACAAATTGCTCACCCAGCATATAATGAACTTGAGTAGCTGTGTGCTGGACATTTCATCCAGAAGGATGCTGTGAGAGACAGTATCAAAAGCTTTGTTAAAATTGAAGAACCCACATCTACTGCCTTTCCTTGGACAACTAGATAGGTGACCTTGTCATAAAAGGAAATTAATTTAATGAAGCAGGACTTGCCCCTCATGAACCAGTGCTGGTTACGACCAATGACTATATTGTGTCTCAGGTACTTTGCACTAACTCTCAGAATAAATTTATCCATAATTTTACCAGTCACTGGAGTGAGACTTACAAGCCTGTTATTAACAGAGTCTTCCTTCCTACACTTCTTGAAAACTGGGAGAACACATGTTATGCTTCCAGTCATCTGGGACCTCTCCAGACTCCAAACACTGTGGAAAAAATAATAGGGAAAGATTTTGCAACAACATAAGCCAGGTTTTTCAGTACACTGGGATAGGTCCCATTGGGCCACATAAATTTAGATGCATCCAGCTGGAGCAGTCTCAAGCTCAGAGTTAGCTGGGAGTTTATAATTTCCCTAATCACAGCCTTCCAAAAGAGGGCTTAGGACTCACTGATGTTAAAGACAGAGACAAAAAGGCAATAAATGCCTCTGCTTTGTCTGCATCCTGGTTTCGAGGTGACTGACCTAATCAAGTAATGGACCAATATTATTTCTGGTACTTCTTTTGCAGTTAATGTATGTAAAAGAAGAAGGCCTTTTGTTGTCCTTCAGAGTGCTGCTTGGTTTGGACTTTAGCTGACTTTTGGGCACCCAAATTTACTCCCTATAGTGGTGAATAGTATCTCTGTAGTCCTCCTATATTAATCTACGTTCTTCAGCCCTGAGATGTCCACTATTTGTGTGAGATTCAGAGCTTTTTGAATCTCTTGCTTTGAATCTCTAAATAAGGTCATTTAGATCAATGTTGGCTAGCTAGTTTGTTTCTTTCTTTCTTTTTAAGTCCTGACAGACATATTCACTGACTTTAATGCCTTGTCAAATGTTCCTTCCAACCATTTAATTCTATCTATAGCCAAAAGTCTTGATATTTTAGTCCAACAAAGTGTGAATGCTTGTATGTATAGAGCAGAGACCAAACTGTTCAGCCTGTTGTTGGATAGGCTCTCTGTTGTCACACAATCTCATCTGCATCTCCCACAAGTTGTAAGAGCAAAGGAATAAAAGCTTCTTCCTGTTACTCTACTGAGCACAGCCTTAGACTTGCCTTAGGTCAAACCATGATTTTACATAACAAATTGGAGTGGATGTTATGTTAAACATTTTGATTCCACAGTTTTTTTTTTGGGGGGGGGGTTGATGCTTTAAATATATGAGGTCTGGAACACAGGAAAGTGAACACAGGTCTGTCCAGGAAAGTGAAAATACCCTATAATGCTGTCATGCAACACACCTGTATTTCCAAAGATCGCGTTGTCAACTTAATTTTATGAACTTCAGACATGTAGTTTAATCAGCCAACAACTTTCAAGCCTATAAGGTGAGATCTTTATTTTAATAGTACTTTTTCTCAGATTTAGCTCTTGAATGATTGCTGAAGCTAATCACATGGGAAATTAGAAGACAAAAGTCATGAAACAGGACAACATTGGGCAGCTTGGGTAGGAAGAGGCTTAGACACTTGTTCTCAGTTTATTCCTTTTTTTTCTTTCCATATAAGATGATGCTTATTGAGGAGTGCTAGACTTCAAAATGGAAAGAAACAACAAAACAAATGCAAATCTGTAATGATGTTATATTTAAGGGATGAGGCAGAGCAGCTCAGATTATTTGTATAAATGATTTTAATAATAATTTATCTCTTTATAATACATTTCTTTAAAATTTATATTAAATACAGTCCTTAGGATGTCTTAGAGGACCAAAAAAGTTGTAATAGGACTTTGAAATGTTGGAATTTTCCTGAACCCAGATGCAAAGGTAGGCACCTATAGTCAGGCTGTCTCTCAGCTAGAATTCATCCAAGATGGATTTGACTCGATGTTGGAAATATTAACTCAATCCAGAGACTACACGAGGTTTTCAGTTGACTGACTGGGCAATCAGACAGACCTCAACTTTTGGCCAACATAAAATTCTCCACCATACTGAGCTGAATGCTCAGATTTTGTAATTTCTAGCTCCTCTTTTTAAAAATAGTGGTGGTATAATATGTTGAAAGGCAGACAGCAGGTACCTTAGGCCTCTAGAAGTTTTCTATTTCCTTAATATGTTCACAATATCAGGCAGATTCCAATAGTACAGCAATAAGTTTGGTTGATATTTAACCAGGAGTTACATCATATCACACTGTTGATATTTAAGGGTTTAAAAAAATTAATTTCCTGGAGGACAGTTTTGTGGGAGTTATTTCTCATTTTGTGATAATGTACTTCTCATAATAACCTACTCGTGGAGTTTGGGCTACAGAAATGGGACCTTCAACTTGTCTTCAAAGGCTGCATGAGCATTAAGAGAGTTCCAGGTACATGACAACAAAGGGTGTGGTAGACAGGAGTCCTGCCTTTCCTGCTTTCAACCAGTTACCTCACAGTGCCAATATTCTTTGTCAGACGCTTCTAGGAAGCAATCATTTGTTTATTCAAACCAACACCCAGAGGAGGGTAAGGTGTTTTGAGAGGGATGCTCATCGGTCGTGCTTTGGTGTCACGTTGCATGACTCCTACTTGGGGAGAGTACAGCTGAACTTCTTAAGTAGTTCCCTTAATCTGTTAAGGGAACTACTCCTTAATTCCTCCTTAATCCCTCCTTAATCTGAAGGAAGGAAGATACTCTAGAACTAAAGGAACTCTGCAAATGAGTACGGTCAGGTAGACTAACAGGAGGTATTAATAACCATCATCAAGGTGACTATTCCTCAAATCCACTAACAAAATGAAGCCTGGTGTGTGTTTATAGAATTGGAGAAGTTTGGGTCATAACAACCAAAGCCAGAACTTTCATCTGGACAGTGTGTAGGGAATTCATCCCAAAGCAAGCTTTCCCCAAATTTAAGACTATATGCAGCTGTAAGAAAAAGAACTGTGAAAGTCTGAAATAGCTATCAAAGGTACCTTGGACCTTGGTACCCCCAGCAGCCTCAGGAGGAATACCACTGCCATGCATTGTCCTGTGTCCAAAATCTGGTAAACAGTGGAACATGAACATGGTGATGAGAAAGTAGCAGGGCATTTTACTTCCATCGGTTTTGACACACTGTCTCAATGACACCTAAAGGCTATAAAAGCCATTCTGGAACTCCTCTCCCTGATGTGGGACAAGAGAGCAGAAAAAGGAATGCAGGAACAACATTCAGAAACAATGATGATTATTTTCTTGTCTTTGTTTAAAGGGAGGAGATGAGACTGCTGCACTTGCTGTTTCACAGGCTTGTACAAGAACCCAGATGAATCAGAACTGAGGACATGTCCAGTTTTTCAATGTGTTCAGAACAACTGGTGCTTATGCGCTGACTCCAGAGGCATTAATCATTGCACACAGAGGACATAGAAGTGTATCTAAAGCATTATTATTTTTTCTCTGTTGCTTTACCCATGTATGTACATGATTTCCTTAGCCATCACTGCCACTGAGAAGAGATTGTAAATACCATTTATACAATCCATGATACAATACAAACAATAAAAATATACATATACAATACTAACTTTAAAAATGCATGGAACAATGTACTGCACCTATGTGTCAAGCTTAGTATAAGGACCTTAGAGCCTGTGTTAGGCATTCATCTCAGAGTGGTATTGATTTTTATAAGGCTGTAAGCAGCACTGGAGACTGTGTGTAGAATTCTGTGCAACACTCATGAGCATGCAGCCGCCTCAACAGCTTCCAAGTCCCATGGTTTAATGTTTTTTCCCAATTGTGAACTTCATCATATTTTTCTGCAGAAAGACCCATCACTGCGCAATAGTTAGAAGTCTACTGACAGTAGTTTATACAGACCAGTTGGTAAAGGAAGACTAAGAAACAGGCCACAGATCTCCCAAGGATTTCAAGCCACTGATTGAAAAACTGTTTCACTGAGCTGTGCTCCCAATGCATCAACAGAATAGAGTCCTTTATCTGTTGTGAAATTAATAATGTGTGTCAGTTTTATAGATAAAGTGAACAAGAGAATGCTAGTCAATGCAACAATCTAAATTTAAAAGGTTTTTTTCCTTGGGGCAAAAAATTTTGAACCATCCAGTGTTTTTAGACCAAAACCCTCACACCAGGCCCAAGCATTGGGCTACATCACATTTACATCAAAAAAAACAAATTAAACTTCTCGAATCAGTCAGATCTGGCACATAAGGAAGGAGAAGAATTACAACATCCTGTGAATCACGCTCATCCTTTGCAGTTATGACACATTACAGGAGGAAATGTGAGAGTTGCCTAGTCATATTTCTAAATCTTTTGACTGTCTGCCCTTTGTATATCACAGATACATCACAACATAAAACTTGAATATGGAGATGGGTTTTGCTATGAAATTGAATATTATTTTATTGTGATGTCACTTCCAGATGTCAGTACTTTTCTGGAGCCATTTTCATGTTTACTGCTGACAGAGTTGCACTACACACAAGCACTGGTAGTTTTATTCTGCTGAAAGTCTCAGCCTGAGTGAAAAAATAGCATTCATAGTGGAAAGATAAGGTGAAAGATATTTCTCATATGCGTTAGAGAAAATTTGTTGGGACGATTTTTAGTCCGTGACATATTGATGTAGAAATGTTACGTAAGGATAATTTCTTGTCCTGAAGAGGGGAAGAAACCTCAGGGGAAACAGGAGGGTGCATCAGCATAATGCAGTCAATACTGAATTAGTGTTCAGAAGACCTTAGTTCTCTTTCCAGGTATTCTGAGGCTCTCAGAAAAATCACTTCAGGCCTTTATGTACCATATTCCTATCTGTAGAGTGAATTCAAATTCAACTTGGTCTCTCAGTTAGAAACTTTTCAAAACTTGTTTTTGCCTATCTGGATGTAGAATTATGAAGTATTTTGTTATTATCAGAGGTTATCACTACTTCAGTTTCTGATACTTTGCTTCCAAAATGTAATCTGTTTACATCTGTTCACAGGGAAGGATTTTCCTAGCTATTGGAAGCACAACCACCTTTGTGACCCATGATACCAGGGTCTTTCTTAACATAATCCTCATGTATCCTCATGAAAGCATCAAAAGTATGCCACCCAAGTACCAAAAATATTCTTCCATGCAGCAACAGTTTTTGTTTAGTTTTTATGTGTACAACTTTCAGTCCTTCTGGCAAGATAAGCTCGAACTGTAAAATAAGCACGTTTCTCCAAAATTTCCTTAGCAACTTGTAAAGAAAAGGAGCGAGTGAATTGGCTGACACTACAGGAGGGTGGTCTGAGAAACCATACACTGTTCCATTCACAAAACAGAAACTATTTTGGAGAACTTGTCCTGAGCACATAGGAACATGCTAAACTTCCACTTTATGTGTCTTTTTACAATTCCTTTTCTTTTCAGAAACTACATACTCAAATGCAGCCCTACTCAGTTGAGTCTTGGACATGAACAATCCTGTGCTATGTCCTGGATCAGTTTAGTGAATGGGTCATGGTTGGGTGAAAAATGCTGTAGCAATTCTTATTGGCTCAGGAATGGGATGAAGTTTTGTGGGTGCCAAGGAGAGAGATTTCTAGAGAGTCTATGTTTTTAATGTATTCTGTTATGTGCTTTAAACTTGGTGGTCATTTGCCAAAGTACAAGTACATCTGTTCCTGTCGAATCTTCAGCTTTACCTGGTACAGCCTGAGGATGCTGATCAGTTGTACAGTCCTATCTTGCTTTCTCAGTAGGGTTTCTACCAACATTGGTGCACCTCGTGTGGATAGCACTGGTGGGGGAAAGCAGCTATTCTACAATGATTTTATGATTTTGGTTGAACAGATTCTTTGCACCTGGCTCAACCATTGAGCATCTTTTTATCCCTGCTCTGAGTTGTTGGACTTGATGATCCTGAAGGTCTTTTCCAACCTAAACAATTCCATGACTCTACAATTTTGTACTGTGAAAACCAGTTCCTTTGATTGAACTTTTCTTTTTAAATTACTAATTATCTAAATTATGGTTGTTAGTGCAGCTTCATTTCTTCCTACTATGAATATAAGCAGTATTTCTCTGTAAAAAGACTTGGGAAGGTAAGTCATGGGATAAACATACTTTTGCAAATGAATTCTTCAAATTTTTCTTAGCATTTTCAAGACTAACATACATGACAGAATGCTAAACCCTTGTAGCTTATAACACTGGAACTCAATGGCTTTAAACCTTGGTTCAAGCCTTTGGAGAAAATGTGCATTTTCTGCTATAACAACTGCAATTAAAGGGCAGACACAAGGCAGCAGGAGTATTCAGTTAAGATTTAGGCCTGCTACCTCTTTCCTTGTTAGCAAAAGTACCTTTTCCTGCAAACAGTATGTATCCACTCCAATAGCAGACCCAGAAATTAAGCACTTAGAAGATTGGACAGTGTTGCAAGAAGAAATGCAACTCTTTGAAGTGCAACTCAAACTGTCCTGCTCTGTATTTTCAGTATTACATTTAATTATGTGATCACAGGCTTTAGTTTCAACCACATCTTACTTTTTCACATTCAATTGCTTTCTTTCTCACATTGCTTCCTGACTCAACATAATTTCTCTCACCCATGTCTTTCAGTTCCTGCCCTCTTTTAAGCTTTGTTATTTCAGTCTTACTTGTCTTACACTGTTAGTCCTGAGCTTACTTATGAATGTCTAATTTCAATTCTGTCAGTGAAGTGCCTGTCAGATGCCAGATTCGTAGAATGGTTTAGTTTGGAAAAGACCTTAAAAACCACCTAGTTCACTCCGCCTGTCATGAGAAGAGACACCTTCCACTGAATAGGTTCCACTGAATAGGTTGCCAAAAAAAGTTTAAAAATTCATTTCTTCTTCTTTTGCTTCTTTCACTTACAGTCCAGTCAGCTGTTAAATTCCCCATTATTGCTCCAAGCCATTAAGAACCATCATGTAAGACCAAGACACCATTTACTTTCCATCTCTCTTTGCTTGAACCTAGAACCTTTCTAAGATCACTCTCTACCGCCTGAATTCTTCAGAATCTCCTTCACTTTTCATCTGATAACACTTTTTCCACTCCTCTTCTGTCTGTCTGTTTCCCTTCCACTCAGTCTCTTGCAGTCTCCTTAATCTACACCTTACTTCTAGGGTTTTGGTTTGTGTTTTATTTGGTTTAGGTTTTTTGAGGGGAGGCAGGGGTGACTGGAGTGGTGCTTTCTTATTGTCTGTTGTTGGTTTGGTTTGGTTTGGTTTGGTTTGGTTTTGTTTGGTTTGGTTTGGTTTGGTTTGGTTTGGTTTGGTTTGGTTTGGTTTTTTTGTTTTGCTTGGAGGGCCCAGTAAAAATGAAGAGTTGTTTTCAGCTCTCGGCACCTGTTTCCACACTTGGACTTGTCAAAAGCAAACGTCAGGGTCTGTCCTAGCAGTTAGTGACAGAATTAATAGGTGCATGTACCTTTTCAGTGCACTTGATTGTAAGGGGATATAACAGAGACCCTCTGATCACTGAAGGAGTGTGTTGCATGAGGGAATAGGAGACATTGAGGGCTTTTTGGAATTCAGGATGGAGAAAGACAGCTGAGCATAGGTAAAGTAATATTTTCAACAACAGCCATATCTGTAAGCTTTTTGGGTATAACACACATATTTTACTTGGGAAGCCAAGGGATGCTAGAAGAGAAGCAACACTTTATAAGAAAAATTATCGTATATATCCAAACAAAAACCCCCAGGATTTCTAGTTTGTGTAGTTGTGTTTTTTGCTAGTATCTCCCCAATTTTCACCTCATGGTAAAAAAGTGTTTCTCTGACTTTCCACATTTCTTCTACATCTCTGTTAAAAAAAGAGAGAGAAAAAACCCCAAACCCTTAAAACTTCCCTTATTTCAGTAGCTGCCATGAAAATCTTACTATTTTACTGCATGCCAGGCTACATACACTTGTCCAAGGTTGCTGCAGGTGACTGTGCTAAATAGGCCAAAATTATGTCAGTATCTTGACTGATTCCCCTGCACCACTGCAGATACCCCTTGTATCTAGCTTCCTCCTTTAGTGATGCCAGTATTGTTCCAGGTTTCAGTCTTGCTAATGCAAATGGACAGACATATGATGCTTTCATTGTTTCACAGTTTAGAGTTTCTAATAGATTTATAGAAATAAAAACCATTTTGTGGCTTCAGGATTTGTGGTTTAACCCTGGAGAGAACTAAGATTAAATGGCTGAAGTTAGACCTCTGGGATATAGTAGGTTGCTGAGAAGTTTAAACAACTAATTTTCCTAAGAACTAGCCATTTTTACCCCATATAAGTTTGTAAGTTTGCATATTAATTTTCAGATTGTCCAAGATGGACTAAAGTGAAGGAAGGCTGTATTTTAAGAAAGGGCCATCAGTGCTGCTAGGCATAGAATTGGACTGCAAAAAATGTGACTCTATCCAGGGCTTGGAGAATTGCTAAAAGGAACTCATATGCTCAGTAACTATTCCTGGGAACATAGCCATTCTAGAAGTGTGAGAAATGCCAATGCATCTTAATAGCATTAGGTTCGAGCAGAGGCCAGTTAGGTCCAGTTTACTGAGTAAGCTATAGATACCACACCCTGCCTTTCCCTTGAGCCTTTACAGTGGAAGCGTCTTTTCATATTTTATTGAAATGAAATTAAGTCTGTTGGTTTGTAAAATAGCAGCAATTAAATAAAATTAAATAATAGAAATTAAAAGCGGAAAGCCTGTGAAGTGACAGAATTAATGTGAAGGAGAGCTACAAAAATAGCACATACAGTCATGCCATTCTAACCAATAAACCAAGAGTAGTGTAAGATTCTCTTTATTGGATTGATTCATAAAGAACATATGACTTGCAAAGCCATTCAAATTTCTTTTTGTTCAGCTTGGATGGCCGGTTTAAACTTTCTGGCTTTGTAAGACAGTTGTAATTCCTTACTAATCTCTGGAGCTGTGAAGACATTCAGTATCCTGAAATTTTGCTATCACATGAAACTGAATAATGTGAAAGTGCCTATTTTCATTTTCAGCAAAATATAAGGGAACAAACTGCTCACTCCTATTTTTGTTGTTCCAGCAGCTTAGATGTAAGGTATTCTACACATCTGTCATGTTAAGGAGTGGAAGATAGGATTGCTCTTAATTATATATTTATCATCGGCATTCTGCTTATTTCTAGACTTCAATATAAAAAAAATCAGGTCAGCTATATTCCTAACAGTAGAAGCTGGTCACATATTCAAGGCAAAAGTAACTCAAAGAAAAAGAATCACAATCACAAAGGGCAGAATTATATCACCAGAGCTCAACACAGTTTCAACAGGAGCTAAGGCGTATTGTTCTCAGGGTCCATTAACTCAGTCTCTAGAGGGGGTGCTTTCCAGTTCTTTGTATATGACTGAACTATTTAGGCCCATGCACCAAAACTGCTGGCACATTGAAGGCACGGTAATGTAGCTTGACACAGATACCCATTAAGCCTGTTTAAATTCTTTTAGGGTTGCTTTCCATCACACGAAATTCCATGTAAAAACGTGAGCACTCCATAATTTAAGTATTGTCCCCCTGCTTCTTGTCAGTTCTCCCCACTACCCCGGGAAACTGCTGATGATTTGCACACTACTTCCTTCTGCCACTTAACCCTTCCTCTGGAGGAGAGCCTCTATGCAGTGCCGCTCAATAGATCTCTAGACTTGTTGTTGATCTTCTGTCCTCAAAATATTTGATTGCTCTTGAGAGGCCATGGCTCCCAGATAATAGCTGAAAAGTTTGAGAGTCTGCTCTGTTCCATGTTTAACTTTACTCAGAAGAATTCCTGTTTTCTTGGACATCAGCAAGCAACTGATTTATAGGTCCGGTTTCCAACTAAAGTGTTCCTGTGTACATCCACTGTGGGAGGGTTGAGGGATAGGTGGTGGAAGGAAGACTCAAAAGGCTTTTGACACCACCAGTCAATCTGTACAGCTTCTAAAGGTGTACTTTACTTTCCTGTCTCAAAAAATTTCTATTGAAAAAAAGTTATTTTTAATTCAAGTACAATGGACCTTAATTTTTATGTTAAAATTGTAAGTGAATGAAGCTGTTTAATTTTTGAGACAATATATTGTATTCTTTTATTTGTTAATTCCTCTGGATTCTAGTCTTTTATAAGTTTACTTCATGAATTCATAGACTCCTAGAATGGCTAGGATTGAAAGTGACCCAAAAGAACCTCTAGTTCCAATCCCCCTGCACAGGCAGGGATGCTTTCCACTAGAACAGGTTGCTCAAAGCCCCATCCAACCTGGCCTTGAAGTAGATTTCTTTCAGTATGTAAGCTAAAATAATTTCTTGGATTTATGGATTTCATACTTAGCTGCTGTGTATTAGCTGCTATGAACGGTGTACTGGCTTGCTGCTAAGACAAACCTTATTGAAAAACATGTTTCTTCAAGACAATAGCAGAAGGGTTCTGTCTTCTGAACAGCAGTCCTCTTATCTGTAGCTTATTCACAGCTCTTCAACCAGTTCTGAGTTTTGCAAAGAGTGTCTCCAAGGGAAATGACAATAAGTCAAATCCAGACCTGGCATGAATCTTCTGGGCTCTCCTAGCAAGATACCACACTCATTATTCAGAGCACAGAGCTTCTCATTGTCCCCAGGCAGACAGTGGAAAAGCATGGGAGGTCAGGAAGTACATGCAAAGCAGGTCATGATTGCTGTCCTAATTTTTATCTTGCTGTTGAAAGATTCACTTTTGACATCTTAAAGGCATTGCTCATGCAACCTCTCCCCTCTTTTTCATTTGCACACCTCTTGATGTCAGCTAGTCTTTGCTTATTAGGTAAAGGGGGCAGATGTTTATTCACTACAATAGCAGCTATACGGTCAGGCTCAAGACCTGTCATAAACACCGTAAGGTCTGTGTTTGGCCTTGCACTGATTAAAAAACCTGTAGTGTCACAAGATAAATGTCAATGAAAGTGGCACTGGAGGCTGATTTTATTTATTATGGGAAGTGAACAGTGTTATCAAAGCTGTCAGCTGTAGAAGAGTCATTTATTACAGACAACTTTGAAATGGCTGAAAGGAATAATATGAAGAGAACACATTAAATTATTGCCAGGAATGACTCTTCACCCTTGCTAAGCCAATTATTTTAAGTGCTATAAGGAGAGGAATTAGCTCATTATTTTAAGTGTCTTGAATTGCTTTCCATCCCTCCCAGTTCTACCGGGAAAATATTTGACATGGAATAAACACAGTGACACCAATAGTCTCTCTGTTGTGAGCTTTTAACAATAACTTCACTAACACTTATGGGTAGGGAACAAAGGGTAAAAAAACCTAAAATTCCTACGCTGATGTATTTCCTGCCTGGATTGGCAAAACACACCAAAACTGTAGCCCATTCCCGACTTGGTTACATACAATTTTCATCTGAATGTTTTCAGTTTTCTCTTATTAAGTATAAACAAGTGAATGGCAATCACCAGTGTCCATTAAGGTCAAGCTTTTGCATTCTCTGTCAGTGATGCTCTTTGGTTTTGCAGGAAGTGGAGGTTTATTCCAAGTATAAATAAGCGTGCAGCACAGCCCCAACCTCATCAGCTCTATCTCTCCCAGTGGCTTTGTGCTCCATCCAACCAGCAAGTTTAACTAGGATAGTCTGTGGATCTGTTCTGGTAACCCCATCAACCCAATTTTGCATGTTCATCTGAACCTTGGTCCTTGACTGATCCCTAGTCCCAATGGTCAACCCTAAACCACTCTCAGACATTCTGTCTGCCATTTAGTGTATGGGTCTAGCAACGTTACTTGCTCTGAAGCCAAAGACACACAAAATATAAATTTAGAATGTGGGATGTTTTCAACTGCTAAACCAGATTCTGACTGCCAAAACAGCAGATCAGTCCTTGCTGGTTTTGAAACCTAATTGTTGGGGCGCATTGGGCCACTAGAGGCTTGCCCTCGGCTCCTAATGCCCTGCCCATCAAATGGGAGGACGAATTGGAGAGTGAAGGATCCTCAGAGGGCGAGACCCAGGTCTGAAGCCACCACCTCTCCCTCTAGAAGGTTCTGTTAAGTTTTGTCCCCCATTAGTTGTTGTGAGTTAACCCCTCCTCTGTGGGTCTCCCACTGGTTGTATGTGTTTCGGGTCCTCCCATTATCTGTCTGTCTATCAAACATGGTTCGGTTCCGATTCCCTAAAAAGACCGTGTAACCCTGGACCCTCCGGCCATTTCCCTACCTCGCCTTTCGGACCTAATAAACTCTGGAAGTGTCATTGGAAGTGGCTCTCTCCCTCTTCTCTTTCGCCTCCGGGGATCCTGGGAGACCTGAACACCAGGGTCACCTCGCCTACGGCGCACCCTGCTTATACCGAGCCGGTGCTGCCCGAACACGCGGCCGCCGAGACACAGCACGTACACTGCGTGTCTGCGGGAAGGACACTGCTGCCTCGCCTGGGATTGCCGCCCAGCTAGGCTGACCCCTTCCAGGGCAGCGACACCTAATCTCATAGTAAACCATGGCTTTTATAGTTTGATTTATTTATTTTCATATTGATTTGATTTAATACTTTCTCTTTGGATGGTCAACCTTAATCCAGATTAGCAATTCAGTTCCTCACATAATTTATACCCTAGCACATACCTCTCTACAAAGCACACATGTAGTCTTGAAAACTTCTCTCTTCGAAAAAGTAATTCTTGCTGCTTATCAGAATAGGTATTAATCCCAATGCTATCATTAAATTAACCCACTGATTTTCTATAAAATGAGGTAAAACATGGATAAAGATTTCTAAACCAGATATAATGCTATGCAAAATTACTGAATTCTGCATTAAGTCTCTGGTACAGTTCATGCAAGTAATCCTCATTTCCTGGAGTCCCCTACCAGTGTCCACCCCCCTACCCCTGAGCAGATATAGCTAGATTTAGATCCATCTACATTTAGACCATCAGCAGTAATCTGCAATGACACTCACAAGCACTGTGATATCATTCCCGCTGCTTTGCCTTAGCTGGTGGTTCTTACATGGCCTAGACCTAAAATTATGTAGTTAACAGAAGGCACTGTGAGCATTAAATTCCAGGGCAGTCCCTACAAAGCCCAACTTTCTAACTCCCATTAATACCCTTGTGCTGTATTGAAATGGTTAATCCATAGCTTACTTTAGTTAAGCAAGTAAAAATATTAACAGCCTCTGATGAAAACAGTTACCTAGCAGAGACTGTAGCCTCAATCACCTATCCTGTTATTTCCTGATTCTAACTAAACTTTACCTGCCTCAGGAGAAGAGGCAAATTGCAGCCTCAGGAGGTGACTAAGTGCTAAAGAGCAGGTTTGAATTCAGGCTCAGGTAAATAGCAGCCAGACGATACCACAACAGATATAAATTTTTCCTGGTGGCTCAGGGTCTTAAATAAATTGAGATATTTCAAGCCTACTTCTGTTGTCTTTGAGGTAGCCTTAAATGCAGTTATTGAAGGATCACCTGACACCATCCTTTCCCATAGCTGATCTTCTCCATCTTATGTTTATTTCTCTGATAACCTATATCTAGGAAGATGGTGTCTGAGAGTACTAATTTTAGATGGAAGGACACCATGCTTAGCCACAGGTGAAGAATGTCTCAGCCCAAATTCTAACCTGCTAGGAATTTAAATTATTTTTCTCCTTTTTTTGGAAGTTTCCCTCTGTGCTTTCTGAAAAGAGATCCAGGCACATGGTTGATGCCAACAAATAGCCTGGGGCAGAGAAATGTGAAGATTATCCAGGCTGGCTCTATGTGCTGTTTAAACATAAGAATAGTCTTTTGTCTTAGACACTAATGGCATATTCCTTACACAATGATAAAGCAATTTTAAGAAACTAAATCTTTAGGGAAGCACCTATTCACTTAATACTTGGTGATGTCAAGCAAATAGTCAAGAAAGCATTTGGCTTTTGAGGCCCCTAAGTGTTACTCTGAAATTCTGTTTTATTTTTAAAATGCAGTCTTTGGTCTATAGATGTTTCTCGCTGAATAAAGTGCAAATCCAGAATGAGATGTGATATCCCATTGACTAGTTTTATGGTGTCACAGATGTCCTTCCAGACCCTTGTTCCTATGGAGGAAGTTAAGCTGCAGTCATGATCCCACACTGGTATCTTGGTCTTGCTCCCCCAGACACTGGAGCAGCCATGTCTACCCATACCATCTATCATGTTCTCACCTCTCGGGGACTATCACTAGTCCATCCTACAGGTAGTTACAAGTGAAATTCCAATGTCACCAACATCTGGTTGTAGATGATAAAAATTTCCCTCTTCTCTTCTAGACTCTGCATACCTGGAACATCAACACAATGTTACTTGAGAATTACACTGATCCATTTTCTTCTCTGTCTGGAAAAACTACACAAGCTGATTGAGAAACCCCTGAAGTGCCTGAGCACAGGGGCTGAAGTTGATCTGCTTGTTAATGGTCGGCTGTACAACAGGATGCAGAGGGCCTGGAGAGCCCCAGGCTGTGTTCCTGAAAGCCACCTTGGACAAAATAGCTGTGCAGGCTGGTACATCCAGCGCCTGGGGAGGACCCATGAACATACAATGCTGTGCTGCCTGTCTGCCTTCTCCTGGGATTGTAGGAGAGGCCACTGCCTGCAGAAAGGGATGATAACAAGAGGCTGGTTTTCAGTTTGGATTTGGGTCTATTGAGAAATTTAATGGAAGGCAAAGCACATCGTTTCTGCATAAAACACATGGATATGAAACACTAAACAGGATTATTTGCTATCCTGGAAAGAAGGCTGTGCTAGAGTGATATTGCAGGAGCTACTTAAACAGAAGGGCTCATGCAACAGGGGAAAAAACTACAGCTGTTTAAATACAGGCAAGTATGTCCACAATGAAATACTTATTCCTCCTTTTTTAAACATAATCTGAACTTGATTAAAACAAGCAATACTTACTTATGTTTTAGTTCTCATTTATCTTTCTGGCTTCCTATCCCTCAAATTTTCTTAGTAGTCTTTTATTTTTTCCCCTTTTTCATCTTTTTTTTTGTTTCCCATTTTTTTTCATTGATTGGCAAAACACTTAACATCATCTTTTGGATGGAAATTTTCAAGTCAAAACTTTGGATGAAAATGTTTTTTCAGAAGACAAAGTTTCCTCTCAAACAGGTGAAGTTCATCCACATGCAGAGGGCCTGCTTTCAGTAAGGAGGGATGCTAAATATCCAAAGTCCTTTGAAGATACAGATTGTGAACAGACATCATTCACAAAGATAAATTTCCTGAAGGAAAATTTCCCCCAGAAGAAATTACTGTATTCCTCTCTCCCCTGTTTATGGAGTTCTCCTTACCTGTCCATCTTTCTGTTACTGACATGACCAGTAACTTTTTGCAGGTTTCCAACTGGCAGGCTGATGAGAGATTTGAAAAGCAAACCCTTGCTGTTCTGTCATCTCACCCATTAGCCTCAGCACTGCTGAGCTGAACGTGAATAAAGGCTGACAGATGAGACGGAACGAGAGGGGTCTTTTCAGAAAAAGCAGTAAAGCAGTAAAAAAAACCCGAAACCAGCCAGTAAAAGCAGGTGAACCACTGGTCACCAATCAATCAGGCCTAGGAAGCACCTCTAGCCTTACATGGCTTAAGCAAATGTCAAAGCAAGGGCTCCTTCTCCATGAGATGTAAAATTATAGAATCATAGAAAATGTAACCCCTGAGAATGATATAGGACATGACTCTGAGATGTTAAGATTCACGGAATTCCTTCCAGATATCCACTACTGGTTGATTACCAAGAATGATGTTTGAACTCTGCTTTCTATGTCATTATCCTTCATTGTCTGTCATTTTGCCTTATCTTATCTTCCACAGCTAAGAGAATAGACTTATTTTTCCTGTCACTTCACTTACACCTGAAGGGTAAGAGCCATAATTAACATTTATGACTATTTTCCTCTGAGTCAGAAATAGTTTTGGGGTAATTTTGAACAGAAAACGCATTTGAACAGAAAACGCATCTGTGTGTGGGAAGCTGAAGTATGAAGTACTCTTCTTTCTGACCCCAAATCTCCACTACTAGAAAAGATATTTTAAAGAGTCACTAAGGCTAATTATGATAAGCCTGAGACTGATGACAGAACATCTGAAAAAGTTACTCAAATGGGGACGCTTCTTATTCACTTGAGGAAGTGATGCTCTTTTTGAAGGGCCTCTGCTTCAGCTGCTGATTTTTCTTCCAAGACTGTCAGAAAAAACCCACATTAGAAGTACTAAAATAACATATCGAGTTAATAAATTATCAATATCAAGTTGTGACAGTATTTGATAGGCCACCATTTTCTTATCACTTGAGATGCAGTGATAAAAAAGAGACGCTTTGACAATCACATCTCTGCCCCATCAAAAAATAATTTTTTATTAATAATAATAACAACAACAATAATAATGGCCTTCCTGAGTGGGCAACATTTAATTGCTGTTGTGAACCAGTAATGCAGTTACAGATATGAGACATTTAGGCATGAACCCATTCTGTTAAGTGTATATTTCTAAAAGTCTAAAAGTGACTCTGCAACAATTTAAATAGTGTCCCAATGAAAAAGAAATTAGACTTCGCCTGGAATAGGAAGATGAAGGGCACAAATTAAACGACCTCTTCAGAAAACTATGTTTAGAACTTGAAGTGCAGTTTTAGTTCAGTGGTTTTCTATTCCTCGGTGGAGGACAGCCCGGCTTGTTGGCTGGAGCGCTCCCCTGTGTCCAGCAGCGCGCCCTGCGCTGTGCGCTGCCCGCTGGGGCCGGTGGCAGCATCGTGGGGTTTCACTGCCTGCACACTTGGAGCCGTGGTGTAAGTCACCTTGTTTCAAACAAGACTTATGCTTTATGGTCATATTAAATTCAATTTCTTAGTAGCTGTTAGCAAGGGTGATGTTTTTCCCCCACATAAATTGAAAAATAAGAAGTACAGATTATCCCTGTCATTCAAAGTCCAACTGAAACCAGCATCTTCACTTTTGATTAATGCCAGACATAATTGTTCGATCAGTCAATGCTATTTAATTTCATTTCATTCCTTGTCTGTAACTGTGCTGTTCATACTGAGAAGTGTTCCTATATATTGATTTGTATGTGTTACAAGAAGATAAAATTCCACTTGGAGGCCTTAGATACAATGATGTTGTTTGGAGGGTTTTTTTGGTTTGGGGTTTTTGGGAGTTTTTTTGGTAGTATATTATCTGGCAGTCTAGAGAGAAATATTGTTCTTCCTGCAAACTTCATGCTTAATAGCCTGAGTCCATTTCAGCTACAATGCAACTTTCAGTTTCTATCAAACACTTTATCAGTCTTCTCTCTTCTCCCTCAAGGTTTTTTTATTTGGAGAAATTCTCTTCAACATAAGGCCTTTTATCTGTATCAGTAGTTTTCTTGGAAACTTTCTGAACGGAAGCAAAATAAAACTTAACACCAGTGGTAAACAGACAGGTTGAATGGTCAACTTAAAAATCCTCTTAGGCAGTCATCCTATCCCCATTTCAGCCTCAAATTAAGGTTGGTAGATTCTACAGCATCGCTTCTGTCTTCCTTTGCAGATTTTTTAGCTTCAAGCAAGAACCATGGGTCCCTCTTGTACTGAACAGGGGCATGGACTTAGCAAGATACTAGCCTTACTCCTCGAGAGCTGTTATGAATTATAAAATCTAAGTCCATTCTTGGCTGATTGCCAAAGGACTTCAAGTCAGTTTCTATGCATGAAAACTTAACATACTGTAAAATTACTATTTAGATCCTGTCCTTTGACCCCAGCAGTTGAGGGGTGAAGAGGGAACAGAGATGCACATAATTGGAATTGGAAATGCCTTACCTAAGCATACTCTGGGTATTAAGAGTGGATTTGGGAGGATGACACAAAACAGTGCATACTATGCTCTGTGTTTAAAAATCTACACAGAAATCAATCCAAGGTTTATTTTTGTTGAAATTGTACTAATTTAATTCTCTCCAGTGAGCACCAATGATATTATGAATGTGATTTCCCTTTCACTTTACCTGGACAGAGCATCTGCTAAAGCCAGCACTTTAATTCTGAACTGGAGGTTAAATGAGATATCAAGTTAAAGTTTAGTTTTTATAGAGGAGATGCATACATTTTGTTTCAAATTAACATTTTGAATCTAAACATCTCAGTTTTACCCATGCTCCCTTGCTAAATTATTCTTTTGATAGTCAAATATTTAGCTGGTAGGCATGTTTCAAACACTGAAAATATTAAGGTGGCAATCAGAATACACTTTGGCAATAAATCTTGTTTTGGGAGTCATTCTAATTCTCTCTCAACATAAAGCTATTATTAATAAGGGTTGTTTAACCCTCCCACACACAGATGAGGTGAGACTTCTGGAGTTAGAAAATTGTTCAGCTTTGTGCCCAAACCAAATGTTTACAAAAGTTATGATTTTACTACCCACCATTAAGAGGATGTTAATGGGGCAGCCTAATCACCTAGCAGCTTCCGCTAAATTCTTTAATGTGCCTTTGAAAATCTTTTCTTTAATGTAGAAATACCAATGTGTAAGGAAATTTTTCCGCAAATGCTGCCTTTATTGTGGGCAGCCAACTCACAGAATCTTTTAAACTTCCAGGGTAGACAGTATATTTATTGAATGAACTATGCTATATTTTAGGGCCAACTGCCTTTGCTGTTTTCACTCGAGTATCACTTTGGTGGCATAAGGTTTGCTATTGCACACTTGTTTGCAATACTTTTTTTCCTTACTGGAAAAGTTTGGATGTGGGAACAGACACTCCTCTTTCTGGAATCTAGGGAATGAGAGGAGATATCATTGCTGTGCTGTTTTGCTCCCTCTCAACCTTTCTTCAAATTTCAAGTTCACAAGGTATTTTGCAGGTTATCATTGTGTCTCTGTATGTTCTCTTCCAGTACTGTCCTAAGGGAGTGACCGTCCACTTAGTGCGTTTTGTGCATCAAATCTCTCTTGAAAGAGCTAAATAAGGCTGATACAATCTTCATAATTCTGCTACAGGAACTAGCGCTGTAGTCCTGGTGCATCTTTCAGTAATGCATCGCTACCTCTCCTCTCACTAATGCTCTTCCTGGTCCCCACACTTCCTCTTTCAGTTCCCTACTTATCAGGCTTAAGCACATGGCATTTTATGAAGCCCTCAGAATCAGTATAATTCCTAAATAAAATCTTTGGTTTATCTTATTAAAGAAAGATATTAAGCTAGCTAGCATGATCTAACTTTGATAAATCTGTCGTATTTGATCCAGATTGTATTTCCATGGTGTTTTTTTTGAAGACTGTCATGCTATTGAGTCTAAATTAATAAGTTTGTAGTTGCAGAGAGCATTTTTACTTTCCCTCCCTCACAAAATATTTCTACTCCCAATTGCATGATGCTCCAGGTGACTTGGTAAAATTATTCAGACACCTTACAGACAAATTCTTAAGTAATTTTTAGGCCGATGAAAATTACCCACTGTCTTGATGCAGAGGTATTGTTTAGCTCCTATCATGTTAGGCAGTTTCTGTCTATCATTCCATTAGCTTTTAACTCTTTCTGTACAAGAACCATAGTTCATCTTAATGAAAACAGAGGTAGAATATCATTGACATTGGAAAATTTTTCTGTATCATGCTAATCTTGACTATGCATTCATTGCATTTTCATTTACATGCTCAAAGAACATTTTCAATGTTTCCTTTCCAAGGCCAAATGAAGCTTTAGCAGCCTTATTTTTGTTTCTGAAATTCATGACTTTAGTTCATTTTCTCTCTTGAATATTCTCAAAACCTCTATTAATTTAATGTTGTCTGGAGAGAACCTGAATTACTATTTCACTGTTTGAATTCACTAGTTTCTGTCTACTAATTTGGTTTTCTATAAGAGAAATAAATTTCAAAAGCCAAACTTAGGGATCTAAGAAGGCAAATTAATGTAAAACTCATTAATATCCCCAGTTTTATGGATTGCCTAACAGGCCTAAATTGTTTGTGTATTTGGTTGGTTTTTGTGATTTTTGTTTTGTTTTGTGATATGTTCACTGCAATATAAGTCAAAAGAATCATAATATGGTATATAATTAGGCCAATAATTGTTTGTGGAAAGAGGATCTCTCAGCAATTAAAACCCTGGGTTTTGTTCCCCTTAGCATCATTGCCAATACTCATACAGTAATCTCCAAATTTTACATAAATTTCACAATTTTAATTTGTGTGAGAGTTCCTGCCTGACAAATCTTTGAAGAACTCTACATGTATCAAAATCTGAGGCTCCTTTCAGTTTTTCCTTAATGATGGTAACTTTTGGCTATTTATGTCACGGTTCTTTTTGGCATGGTCACCAGTTCACCATGAACTTAGCTCTATTTTATCCTAATTTCCAGGTATACCATTTCCAGGTATACTTTACAGTTGCTTTATAAAACTCTTATATGAATAAACCTTCAGGAGAAGAACAGGGAGGAAAAGACATGGGGAAAAGGATACTTCATAATTGCTGCACCTAGGACTTCTCATTTAGTATTTTTTTTCCAGTTTCCCTTTCTCTCTTCTTGTGACCTTTCCTACTTGTTTTTGCCTCCATGTAAAAAGCTAAAGGCTGTATTTATGATACAATCAATTTTCTGGGTTTTATTTATTTTTCTTACTTTTTCATACGCTGGCTATCTCAGATTTCAAATCCAAGCTAGTTTCCCCCCATTGCATTAGCTCAGGAGCAACCACCAGGCAGCTTCAGTGAATGGCAGGAACTTGTCCACACACAGACATAGTTCAACTACTGCAAATAGTGATCAAAGGAAGAAGGACTTGTGAGACTATCATCAAGAATGGGTCAAGCACACAGTTCTTCACTTTCCTTCCTTCTCTAATTCCTGTGCTTGCTGTCGCTTTTATTTTACCTCTGTTGTGAAGATCTACTTTGCTTCCTTCATTTACGTGTGGCAGCTGTAACTAGCAGGCACTTTTCTTCAATCTCCAACGCTCAAGACTTGTGCCCTCCTCAAAACATGAGTGTATGCTTTAAGTATTGAACAGCTTTAATGATTAACATCCTCTTCTCAAAATCTGGTTTTGCCTTGACATTTTCCTTCTCATGTCAAGCTTCTATATGTTTTTTTTCATCCACTGAAGCAAAAAAATTTTAAGACAGTTTTTCAGTTTATAAATATGTCAAATGAGTCACAGAAGTGAAAATGTGCTAGCTGAGAACATTCATCAGGTCAGTAACAGCTAGGAATAAAATCCAGGTCTCTTGACTCCAATCCAAAGTATGTTGGATCACCCTACTTTAACCCATTGAAATCAGTAAAGTGGATGACTTGCTAAGTTGCTGGTCAGTACATGCAAGAATGGCAGGAAAAGGCATTTAAGTTGGAGCACAAGCTGTTGCTTGTACATGTGAAATTCTTACTGGCTAGCCTGTAAGTTAAAACAAGAGTACAACAAAAATTTCCTGTTTCTAGTTAATTGTGCTATGGGTGCTATAGGTGAAATTTTTCCTTCTTGGTATCAGTTATGTGTGTACATTTTTGTTGCTCTCCAGAACTCATGCTTGGTAAAATGGGTTGAGATGATTACCTATCTTCCACTTGTCTAGCCAAGAGTACTTGTCTTCCTGTCTGCATCATTCCCAACATATCTGTCTCCTTGCAACGGAGTGCGTGTGCCCTGAGCACATCTGGTACTCACTGCAACCCCTGAGGTTAGCAAGGCATGTGACCCTTACTTCTTAACTAGTAAAATGGTGTTCAGGAGGGCTGCCTCAGACTGGAGGAGCTCAGTCCAAGTCACTTGCCATTTCTGTGAAGGTGGGCTCAGACAGAAAGAGAGACAAAGGACGTCTTGATGTTACAATCAGTTAAAGTTGAGTGCATGGTGTGGGATTTGATGGCCCAAAACCAGGAACATCTCTCTTGTCAGCTAATGACTGCTAAATTAAATTCAATAATACATCATAGGAAGACAATCTGATGATTTATTGGTACCCAGCTAGGATGAGAGAGAGGAGGTGAGGCTTGAAGCCAGATTCCTCAAGCCCTACCTCAGGCTGTAAAGGCAGGTGTCAGTTTGTTGCTCTCCTGTTGGCTTATGTTGAATTAATTCAACAACCTCTGCTTAAGGCTATTTTTCTGAGTCTATTCTACAGCTTAATGCCTAGGGCCTTCTCTCAAAGTACAAGAGTGGGTTTAAATTCCAGCATGAGACAACTGAAGCGAAGTCTCTCATTGCTGGGGAAAATGCCCTGCCATGGGGATAGTGGGAGAGAGGAAAGGAGAGAGAAAGTCAAAAATAGAAATAAAAATTAAGCAAAGGCTGCTGCCAGCTGTCCTTTCAACTGAATGCCATTTCAGGCAGCTGCGTTTGAACACCAGTTTTAAGTGTCCAAATACTGGAGTGGCTTTGACAATGGATCTCTTTTCATAGATCCACTTAAAAGCGGCAATAAGTTCATAACTATATACTGTGAATAAAGTTGGATTTCAAATATACTCTTCTCCTCAGAATTCTGTTGTCACTCCCTGTCTGGCATGCTGGCTATTTTGAAAGACATTCTACTCATCTAGACAAGGTGTTTATTTGTATTTCGTATTCTCCTTCTGTCCTGTTCTAGACTTGACCTTTTCACAAAGGTACCTCATAAAAGTATTCCGGCTATAAAGGTTAGATGAAGTCAGATGACATTGGCTATTGGCAAGTTAAGTACTGTTTGCCAGATTTTTCAGAAATATTCATGGAAAAGGCTTTCAGGTGACCCTTGAGAGATTCTGTTATAATCAACATAGAATTAGCATTGCAAAGATGACTTATTGATGCCTAGGTGTGATGAAAGAGGAAGTGAAACCTGAAGCAAACATATTGAGACACCTGACAGTTTATGCTCTTTATTTTAAAGCAGGTGGATGAACACCATTTATGAAATAAAGCAAAAAGATCCCCAGTTTCAGTCAGATGCAAAAAAGTGCCATCTCTTCAAACAACAGACTGGCTTGGTGTTGGTATGCCATCATAATCATCTGAGTAGTGCTGATACTGGTCAGTAAGAAGAGGCTGATGCAACTCATCCTTATTTTTCTTGACACGTACGATACATGCAGCAGCAGCAAAGATAATTGCAACGAGAACCAATGCAGTCACTATTGCAATAGTTATCATCTCTGTGACATGGAGAGCCCGACCTACAAGAAGGAAAACAAAAGGCAAAGATATTAAAAGCAAATGTCAAGTATATGGGTAAATATCAGAAATTCAGACTGAAACTTGGCATTTGTCATTATTCATGGAGCTGAGGAGTAGAAATAATTCAAATCTTGTTGGATAATTTTTGTTCAAAAATGTGAGAAGGTTTAGTCTATCTTGCTCCACTCTAAAATCTGCCCTGGACCTTTCTCCTGCCACCTGGTTTGTGAGGATGTGCATTCTCTCTAGTCAGTTAATGAAGCTATTTGACATAGGAATAAGGACATTCTGCAAGGTTAAGATCCAAATGTGAACTTCTCCTAAAATTGAGAACCTTATGCTGGAACAATCTCTGACCAGTAGCTATACCAAATCACAAACAAACATCTGGAAAGTAAGGCAGGAAAGGAGAAAAAGGCCTTTACAAAGACAGCAAATATTGTTGGTGAAATTCAAATAAATTTCAAGGGAAAAGATACAATAAAAAAAACAAAAAGGAGAGGAAGTATCTAGGCTGCACAGTTTACCTGGCCACTCGACTTCATAGCTGTATCCCAGGTTTTCTGGTGCAGTTACAAACATTTCATTATTGGTTACTGGAGGCCAGAAAGGCACCATGTTGTACTGTCGGTTATGTCCAATAGGGGCATTCTCCAGTGGGTATGTTGAGATATCTAAATTTGAAAGTCAAATCACATTTCTGTAAATAAGTTCAAAATAACTTGCGCTACTTCATTTTCTTTTTCAAACTCAGGGTTTTGAGTACCCCAGTATTCTTTTTTCAGTTGTTCCAGAAGGATTGGTTTTCTAGTGTGACAGATACAAAACAGAGGCTCTGTGCTGTCCAAAACCAAGGCCACTAGTGTTATCTCTGGTTTTGAATAGAAATCGCCAATAAATTTTCAAAAATTCTGCCTGTGTTGAGCTTTTCATTTCTTCTCACTTGGAAAAGGAGAAATATGCCAAAGACTTTTTTTCAACATTCTAGCTTTGTCAGATTGTAACCATGATGAACAGCTCTCTCATCAGGAGGACAGTTGATGTAAATTCCAGTGGAAATTTTTGCAACATTGTGTTAAATCAGAAGTCAGCTGAAATAAAAACCAAAACAAAACAGAAAAACCCCAAACCAAACCAAACCAAACCATCAACAACAACAATGAAACTCAGAACGTAAGAAAAAGAAAATCCGTCTTGGTAAGATGATGCTGAACCTTGTGATAGGTCATGTAAGAACCACAAGGGGATACAATTGCTCTCTGAAAGCTGATGTGGGAAAATTACATGAGGCAGGTTGTGGAAGCTGCACAAAGAAGTCTCATTTGTGCAGCAACACATGTCTTCTGTAGAAGAAGGAAGAGGAGCATGGGTTATCCTAAGAAGAATACAGTTGCTGCATTGTGCAGAGGAATACATTTGCTGTGTGATGCGTAGACATAAGGGTTAGACTGAATTCTCCCACTAGTTCACTGATGTCAGTCTCCTTCCTTATTTTTTTTTCCTTCATTCCTTTCAAATCCTTCCTTCTGTTTTTCCTTTCTCCCTGTTTTTTCACTTTCTCTGTTCTTTTTGGAGTTAAAAAAAATCAAAGGCAGAAACAGTAACTATCTTTTAGAAGTATATGGAGATGTCTATTGAATGCTGGTAGTATATCATAAAGGTGGTAAAAATGAATGTGAATTATTTACCATTCACAGAAAGGCATCTGTTCGCCTTTGACAAGAAGAAAATAGAATTTATTCTATTTAGTCCACCCAACAATGGAATGTCCTCCCAAGGTTACACTGTCTTTGCTCTATGGAGACAATGTAGTCCCACATACTGTTTTCTTGAATTGTGCCTGGTCTCTCTGACCAGGTCCCTTCACAGAGAGTGATCTGCAAATGGATGTCAGTGGAGTGAGGAAGAGTGCTTGCTTGTTATTACTTTGTCTTTGTTAACTATACTAACTGTTAAAATTCCAATTCTCTCTCCTAAACTTAGGGGCATCTTGCTGTCCCACAGGAAGGAGTTGATTTCTTGTGACTGCAGAGACTGACAACCACCTATCCTGCCTCTGTCCATGAGAACATCTTACCTGCAGAATGCCGTCTCAGCCACTCGTCAAAAAGAGCATCTGTAAATGTGTGCAGGAGGACAAAAATGGGATCATTGGGTGATAAATGAGTTTGCCCTCCTGTCCCATTCAAAAAGAGATGAGCCAAGTTGTGAAGACTTCGAACTGCTGGGTCATATTTTCCTGAAGGATCACTGTACCCTGAATATGCAAACAAAGAAAACCACAAAAATTCCAGTGAAGATTTTGTTTGGAAGCTGCCGTCCAAGATGAATACTTTTTTTTTTTCTCTGAAAGGCTTTCATAATGTTGTGTTGCTTTGCTTAAAAAAAATGGGTCACTAATTCTCTATCTACTGACATTTGAGAAATGTTCCTGGAATGCATAATTTTCAGATTAAAATAGCCTTTATAAAAGAATGCTGAGAATGTGAACTGAAAAGCTGCTGGGTTCTACAGCAAAAATGGCCAAAATAAACAACATCCTAGCATGAAAATAGGGGTGTATATTTAGGCTCTACATATCTTTCACCATACTAAAATAGTTGCATGAGTTTTGTAACTGCTTACTAAAGCAGGTGTATGTTGCCATTTATTCTAATGAGCTAGCTGTTATGTTTTCATACATCATTTCCATACATGCTGGGAGCACAGATCAGAAAACTTCACCTGTTCTGATATTGTTTATTTTTTTGGTGAAGATAGACTTAGCTATTTGTAGCTTTGCTAGTGCCTAAAACTGCATAACCCGCATATCAGATGTTAGGATCTGAAGCATCATGAGAACTCCACCTGTGTTCAAGCTTTGGCTGGTTGTTCCAGAGAGGGATACATTCAGCTAACTGTCTAAAGCCATGTTTAGACACCTAGGTAATGGTAGGCAGGGATCTGAACTGTCACTTTGTAATCTTTTCCTGTTGAAAGCTCTGGATTATTAAGGTATAGAAGAAGTTGTCAGGATACTGTCTGAACAGTACAAATCAAATCTTCAGGCTGTTTTCTCTGTTGGGTGTGTGCGTGTTCTGGTGCCACTGACAGAGAGTTTAATTTTAAATGCGCAGAGCTTATAGAATAAAAGTTTTATGGCCCAGAGAGTAGGGCTAGCATGTTTAGCAGTAAATCCTGTACCCAGACATCAATTACTGTTTCTATACCATTGCACTAAGTACTACCAAAGCTTTCAATTTATTTTGCTTTCATTTGTTTTAATTCAGATACAAAAGTAAATTCTAGAAGCACTTACTTTGCTGCATTTAGGGATGCAGCAGCATCAATCCAAAGGCAAGGACTGTCTGTTTTTAACAAAGGCAACTTATTAACTATGTTTCAAGGACCTAAACTGGTTTCTGCTTAGCATACCAGCAACAGACTCTTGAGACTTTTACGCATTTTAGGAGACATAAGCTATAGCTATAATGTAACTTATCCAGACCTTATTTCCACTTAATACTGAGCTTTTACTTAATGCTAAGAACAATTCTTTTGTTCTTATTGTCCAATAACCTGTCTCCAAACTCATACTTCCAACAGGAAAAATGGCAAGTCTGCTCCTTGACTTAATTGGAGTTGTTCCAGATCTTTTTATTTGCTGCGTTTACCTTCTACTGTGTTACGGAAACTGTCTGTTGAATTGGAATAGAAAGGAGGAGTGTCAAATACACCAACTTCCAAACACTGGGCAACATCCTCAGGCTCTGGGAGACGCTGTACCATAGGTCGTGCAACATTTCCAGCAGGATTTCGTCGTATGGGACCACCCTCAGTGCCTGGAAATGGAGAGAAGAGAGAAAACAAGGTGCAGAACAGTAGGCCACAGAATTAATACTTCTCATGACTGAACCATGTAGAAAAAAATCCCTCACAAGTGACACATACACTAAAGGAACCAGTCAGTTCCTTATGTCAGGCAAAGAATCTTTGTGGAGTCCTGTGTTCTGGATTCTCTGCTCCAGGATGTAACAAGTCATCTAGAAGCTCCTTAGTGAAGTTTGCTGTTCTCTAAGTGATTTTGAAAAATTTTCTACAGATTTCCAATGTGATTTCCCGATGACACCTATGCCAAGATTTATGTCCTGATAGAGTAGCTGGGGAAAAGATTATGTAAATGACTAACTCAATATTGGAGAGTTCCTATTTTTTTCCCCTATTTCCATGATAATGCTTATATGGATATATAAGAAACTTACTGGGATTTTTTTAACTCTTGTAATTTGGGTGGGTGTGTTAGAATCTGATATTACCATTCAAAACATGGTCCACATAATTAATGTGGGGAGTTGTTAGGTGCTTTCATTTTAGGAGCAGAATGTGGTAAGTGGAAAAGTCAGAAGAAAACTTAATCTTCAGTTAAGAAATAACACTGCCAGACTTAATTATTTATGGTGCAGGAGATGAATAGGTACCCCATAAGAAGGGAGGACAAAGCATTTAAGTTTTCTTATGCTACAAGCTCCTGATAGTATGTGTTATCTCAACAGACTGATGAAACATGGATAAAGAATATTCAAAAACCACTTTAAGACCTTTTATCTGGAAAAAGCTACTGCAATGTAAAGTATTATATTTATTTATTATTAAGAGAATTTTCTCTCCAGATATCTTCCATAATTCATACTTACTGTTACAGATGGTTCCCAAAGTTTCATAATCTTCTACACTTTCACACAGCACTCGCCACTGAGAGAAGATTGAGTTCTGGCTTATAAGAGAGACATCAAAATTGCTTCTAGCTCCCATCAAGTCATCTGAGCAGATATCACATGTATTCTGTCCTGTTGCGAAGTTCCAGTAGGGCAGTCCAAAAGTGGGGTCCTGTAGCATGTTCTAAACCACATAAATATGGTGTTACTATGTGTGTGACACCAACAGATATAATATTTACTGCTAGAAGAATGCTAAAAACCAGCCAAATAGATCTTAGTAAAAGTCAGAGTCCTGACTCACAGAGAAGAACTCTAAGGAAAATTTATGTAGAAGCTTTTGGTAGTTTTTCACATTGATACCTTTGTTCGACAGAACAGATAGCTGGACTACTGAACTGAGTGATGGATCTCCCTCACTAATAAGACAGTATCTCTTCCATGAAACCATACTGTGAGTTGTAAAAAACATAAATTAACACTGAGACTCCATTTTCCAAATATTTTTAATGGTCTGTCAGCAAGAGCAGCATTTGTAGTGCACATAATAACTAGGTCAGCTGTGGAATAACTGAAGGAAATGTAAAGAATGGGTATACCGCCTTTTCCAATTGCCTTTGTTTGGCTCTAATATGGGTTGAACAGTTCTGGAGTTAGTGGGGCAAAATTACTTTGACTAATGATCAAGTCCACTGACATAAATAGGAAGATATATTAAATCATAGAGAGATAGAACTTCTCAGGTCTTCCACACAGAGAAGTGCCACAGACAACAAATGTGTGTCTTAGAAAGGAATTTGTGCCTCAGCCTGATGTAAAGCAATTAAAGCTAGTGGAAACACTGAAGTGATTTCAGACAGTATTTAGTCCTGACCTTGAAAATGTAATTCTTGCTTTTTTAAGATAGGTGATGGTCCATAAAATACTATACCCTTTTTATGAATAGGTCTGCATAAGAGAAGGGAAAAAAGACAATCACTAATTTATGGAGCAGGGTGTAACAAAATACTGATTTCTCTAATCAGTTACACAAATAAAATGTGATTCTGAATCCCTAAGCCATCTCTGTTATCACTTTCCTCGGAATTTCTTCTGCTTTGATTAATGTTATTCAAGAATCATGGCCTTTAGATTAAAAACACCACTGGAAATAACATCGTTGGTCCCATAAAATGTCTTATATCTAGAATATGTATCTTTTTTTCCAAAAGATTTTTATGGAAATTTTACATTTTCTATTGCTCTGATTAAAATATAATTTTTAACATCTCTATAGAAGTGACAGTCTGAAGCCTAAATGCACTCTATTAAATTTAGTATACCAAATGAGTTACTGAAATCAAGTAGAATTATTTCAACACGTAGGAAAAGCTGCTATCATTTTTTGCCTCTTGTAGTATGGAGAGAAGTTCTTTAACTGTAAAAAACATAACATGAACACCAGTCAACATTAACATGAACTTTACCTGCATGTCTCTTTCAAGCTGCAATAGATGGTACCTATGCCATGTGACAAAAGCTGGTCCCTCATGAGAGAAATCAACTCCTCCAAAACTCTGCTGTCCCACACCAAGGAAAGTCTTCCTGACAGAATAGTAATGAGACCATACAAAGTAGTTATAAATGGAGATATTCTCGAACTGAGGTGTGTTGCCATCTGGTCCAAAAATTTCTTCACGTCTTCGTGTGGCAATAACGATGTCAGGATGGACTGTCACCTTTGCCTGGTGTAAGGCATTCACAAAACGATTCCTTTCTTCTGCACTTAGATCCAAAAGATTCCTTCTGACTGTGATAATACAGAAGAAGCAAGTTACCAAAGTAATAGACATTCAAGTCTGATCACACAGAACTTATTTATTATGTTCCTAATAATTCTGGGTAAGTCCCTGTTTCTTCAAGAATTCACCCTTTTTTGAATTGGGGAATCTCACTGAGATTAAATAAAGATGTTATTTATTTTGAGAAAAGCTGAGATAAATTAGGATAAAGCCCCAATCAGTGCAATTTTAGTGCTTTTAGAAGTACTGTTACAGATTATCTTTCCATCCTGCCAGAGAAAAGACAGAGACTGTTCTTTGTCATACAAATCTTTCAGAACTTCATCCAATATACTTAAGGTTTCCTGTGCTAGTACTGTACAAGAAATGGATACTATAAACCAGTTTATAATAATCAGAAATTCTCTGTTTGACAATTTAATGAGGAATTAAATTTTTTGTTCTTGAACCTTTGTAGGAAAAAGGGCAGATTCACCAGTGAATCATTGTGAAGTTCACACAGTGCAGTATCTCTTTAATGTCATTACCTGACATTATTAACAACTGCCATATATTAGTCCTTTTTAGTGGTATATCTCAAAATAATAAAAAAATATAATTGTCCACATATAGAGAGTGAAACAAGGAAAAAAACTGTCTTGTTGAAATACCAGTATTTCAGCAAGAAGAACAGAGTTCAGATCACCCCAGTCCTTCTTTCACCTGGTCTGAGAAGATTTCAGGCTAAGTTTAGACTAAGATGAAGGTAGAAGTCCTCACAGTCATTAGTCAATATTTACTTATTGTCATTATAAAAAGCACTGTAAAAATCCATAGTTGTCCAAATGAGTGATAGATTATGTTGATACAAGAAGGAACAGCTCTTCAACATGAATCTATATGAAGAATAAAAGTGAATTATATTTCACTAAAAAACATTGATTCAGTGAGGGATATTTTAGCTTTTGGGAAATTTGAAGAAATGCTTTCATGAAACATGAATTTCATCCAAGGACTGTGTATCCTGAAACATGCTTTTCTGTTTTGCAGAACTGAACTGACAGGCTAGCCCTCATCACTGAAATGTTGGATTTTTTGGTTTTGTTTTTTTTTTTGGTTAGTTGGTTGGGTGGTTTGTGGTGTTTTTTGTAGTGTTTCAAGTAGAGAACTAAAATTATCCATGTAATTTTGATTTACATAGGCATCTTAACATTTTCATTTTCAAAGTATATGCCTGAACCACAACAAAAAATTTTACTATTATTAGAGTTAGTCATGAACTGAGAAGATATGAAGACACCAAACTGCATTTTACAGCAATTTAGTAATCCAGTAATTATTTCTAAAATCTGAGCAGATGGAGCCAGGTCTAAAAATGGGCAAAGAGGTGGGCTCAATGTGGAAACTTAAAGCATAATAAGAAAATAATTTACTCTTTTTAAACTCATATTGTCATGCATAATATATCTGATTTACTTGGCATTTTAATGCATTGTAAAAGATTTAATGAGAGAAGAGTAAAAAGTGCTCTTGTACATTCTAGAAAATCAGCTAAAACTGCTGTTTGCCTGTCTGTAGTTTTACACTGTTAAATTTGTGTGTAACATTTATCTCTTGATTATTCTTCAGAGGTATTACCATTGTAAAATAGAATAGGCCAGAACACCAGAGAGTGCAATCTGGCTTAGCAGACCCAATTCACGAGTAATACTTTCTGCTTTATAGTTTAGTTCTTGAAGCTCAAAGGATGAAAAAAAAAAAAAATCTCTTTCCCATAGCCTTCAATAAATTATTATTAAGAAAATGTTGTTAAAATTTTGATTTGGTAAGTGGTCCTTGATTAACCCTTGTTGGAACATGCTCTTACATTCATGGAATGTTCCCTTATCTGGTGAAAATGTCAGTGCTGATTTCTGTTTGTGCAAGAGGCACTTTCCATTTGTGCTAGAGACCTCTTTTTTCACATATCAGCAGAACCCATTGCTCATTTGTAGGGGATTATGGATTTTTCAGGATTTCAATAACATATTTAAAGTTAAAAGTGTTTAAGTTTAAAAATAAAGACTGAAATCTTGTCCATTCAGATGGTTTTCAGATGAGAACAAGGATCTGTCCCGAAGCCTATTTGTCTTTTTCAATTTACCTATAATATTTTGCATTTTTCCAGTCCTGCAAGGATTTCATATCCATTTTTTAAAAAAATTTAAAGATCTGTTTAGTGATATACTAGACTAAACTGAAACTGGAGAACTCTCAGAAAGGCTTACCATGCCCTGGGCTGATTCATTTGAACAGTCTGTGGTCATGACTTAATGTTTTTAAAAATATTGATAGCAACAAGGAGAGTAAAAATTTATCAGACCACGTACACAGTTTAGAATTGTATTAAGGGACTTTGAATGGAAAGAACTGCTATCACATTTAAAATAGTTACAAGGTATTAAATGTGTCAAGGTACATGTTATTCCCAGACACATTCATAAACACATATACATGTCTAAATACATTGTTTTACTCTTAAATAATTCCAAATAATACTTTTTTTTCAATTTAGATTTTCTATCCTTTAATGGACTCTCCTGCCTTAACTACAGGTTTCTTTTCTTCCTTTTACTGGCTAGTAAATATAAGTAATTGATATACATGCTGAACAGCTCACCTAGCACCTGCCTTAATAACCCCTTTAACAACATACCTTTGCTAAAGAAATATGATGGACATTTTGTACCTTAAAGAGAAGAAATACACTAGGTACGTTTAGAGGCAAGCACTGACAAGGAGAAACTTTCACGTCATGTTCCTGACGCTTTTACCTATATTGATCTGTTGGCTGCAGGTAGGTCCAGTCCAGCCAGGTCGACAAGAGCCGCAGTTGTAGCCAGAGAAGTTCCCGTTGCAGCGGCAGGTTTGGTTGAAGAAGCGGATGGGCCACTGCTCACGGTCATCCCGCCCATCGTGGATGTACTGTGGGCCGTGGGGTCGCGAGTCGACCGTCACCTGTATGCACCGGCCCCTTCCTGTAGACACACCACACCGGTCAGTACCTGGCCCAAACACGGGGAAATAGTCTGGGCAACACATGCCGCTCCTCAGGGACTCAACAGTTGCACACTGTCGAGGGAACTGAGCTCCAGCTCGGCCCAACGTGCTAAGCAGCAGGAGCAGGGAAAGGTAGAGCAGCGTGGGGATCCGCATGACAGCGGGTCAAGCAGAGATGGCTTGTTCCCAGAGCTGGCTGTCCACACACGCTGACTTTCCTCTCCTGTGATGGGACACCCAGCTCCCCCTGTGGAGAGACAGAGAAAGAGAGAGAGAAAGAGAGAAAGCAGAATAAAAACAAGTGATACAAATCTCTGGGCTACCCCTTTCACCCCAGAAAATTCCTTCTAACTCTACTTTTCAATAGTGTATCTCAAAAGGCAAACAACTCTGACCACAGACACTAATGTTCTTCTCATTATCTGCACAAAAGATAGTAATTAAGTAGATCTATATTTGCTCATTAACTTCTAAATTCTTCCAAAATGTTCATTCACATTTTACGCTTGTCAGACACATTTACTTCACTACCATAGAATTCTAAAACCTGTCTAAGGCACCAGTTTTCTGAAACATTTTTTTTCACCCCTCCTTCCCTCCCCCAGTTCATGCCTTTTTTACATTTAACTAGTGTATCTTGTTCTCCCCTCTGTTTTCTTGCTGTTCTCCAATGTCAGCTCCAACATAAAGTGAAGCTGTACTTCGTGTATTGTACCTGTTTTCTCCTGGTACCTCTCCACTGCTGAGATCTTGTTCTATCTCTGCACGTCCTATGACTGTCTAACCTGAAAAAAACACAGCTAATTTCCCTCCTGGTTCAGTCTGCTTGCTAATCCTTCTTGTACCAACACAGTATGGCTTGGCCTCACCCTCCTTCCTCTCTTAATCCCCTTTCTACTTCAGTGCATTTCTCTAGACTTTAAGTACTTGAACAGCACATGATTTCTTTCATGCTTATCTCCTTGTGATTTTACAAGTTTTAGCAAAGGTCAAAGACAAATACTTGAATTCAAAACAGAACAAATGTGAAGTTGGGTTTTTGTTGTGTGTGTTTTTTTTAATTACTTGCAAAGAAAGGCTCACTTGAAAACAGACAAAGAACACTGGGGAAAATCACATTTAACAGACACCTAGAAAAAATTTTTAAGATGGTGTTTTCAAGATCAGACTGAAGTAAGTGACTAAGATACGTTACTTATGAAATGAAGCACTCCAATCTTAAACTTACAGCTTTCAGTTTAACAATTCATTTGATACTAAAATAAAAAGACAATGATCATATTGGAATTTCCTGAAATACTAAGTTCTGAGCAGGTGCTATGAAGGGTAATGAAACAAAGAAATTGAAAAAAGCCATCTCTTAAATGAAAAAAATGCTTCTTTAATCTTTGCAAGGATGATTCCTGCTGTGCAAAAATGACCTTATTTGAGCTATTACTCTCTTTCTTAGCTTTCAATAAGGATGGATTTCAGTGAGGTGGAGATATGTCAAGGGAGGTGAAGATATGTCAAGAAACATCTTAGCTGGCATCAAGGCAAAACATTAACAAGTTTTCTGGGAAAAGGTTCAATCACACTGTAGCTGATATCAAGCAGAAAATGGATTACCTACTCTTTCTGCTTCCCCATATGCAAGTCATAATGTGAGAGTGCACCCAATTCTGGCAGAACAAACAAACAGTTTTTTAGTGCAGTTATGCTTGCCAACCAGCCATGCACCAGAGCAGTAAACCTTGCCCTCTGTGCCTTGTATAACCCAACAGGCTTGCTTCAGGTAGGACCTAGATTTTTAGTACACTTCTCTGTCTCTTTAATTCATTCTCCATTTGCAGACAGGAATATTTGCTAATTTTCAAATGAATCTCTTTTCTATTCTGACTTCCACTTCGTACTCCATTTTAGCCTACAATCTCTTCTTTACTAGCTTATCCTGCTTCTTTCCAAGCTTAAACCTTTTCTCTTTGAACATGTATATTGGGACACATATGACACAAATTCACTGTTTTCACATCAGAAGGTAAACCAGAGCTGGTAAAAAGCCTCTTGAGATTTTATCTGAAAAGAACTTAAAGTTCAAAGAAGAAGCATACAGGTTTTAGCTATGAATATTTAGCAAATACAGCAAATTTATAATAAGCTTAAAAGGGATAAATCCTGCTCCTTAAACAAAGCCCCAGTAAAACAGAGCAAACAGATGTACTGACTGGGGTTTCCTGGCATCATAAAACTTCCCCTTATAATGGTGTACATGATTTAGACCTTTTGTAAACCTCCTGCATAGAAAACACCTCTGTTTTACAACAGAGATGCACTGCTGAGGATCATGTCCCTTCTTTGCCCCAGATGTTCCCTTGGGTTTCCTGTTGGAAATCTTGCTGAACCATTTGGTGGAATGCAATCCTTTTTATAGTCTTTATTTTGATATTCTTGCCTTCGGAGATATTCTTACCTTTAAAGACTCCTGCTCCCCTGTTGTGCCTGGAATGATTTGATCTTGGAGATTATCCAAATGCACAACATCTGTGTTTTTGTGGCTCAGTTCAGAAAGGGCTTGTCTACAAAAGCGAGGTAATGAGGAAGAAGTCAGTGTGTGAACTCCTAGCTTGCTAATTGCCTATGTGGACTGAAAGACCTGAAAATAGAGTTAGTTAATATGCTATATATTTGCATATACCTTGCACTATTCTCTTATTTTAAACATTAGTTCTTGACACTGAGAACAGATCTCTATGCAGACACACAAGGTTTAGCTGTGATCTATACCCTAAACTACTGGAGAAGATTATAAAAATCTAGCCAGTTCTATTTGTGCTTGATGAAAGCCAAGGTACCACTTCTGACCCACTCCATGCCATCAGCCATCCAGTCAAACATCAGCTCTCCGGGAGCTACCCTATGATCTTTACTAAGAACTGGAATACAGGCATCTGTTTGTTTAAAGTATAAGAGCACAGTATTCATTCAGAAGCTCCATTCTTTAACACATGAAAAGACATATGATTGCAGTGATACTGCAACATGCATTTTTATTCCTGTGAAATGGTACCTTTAAGAGGCATTAAAGGTCAGTGCCAGGAAACAGATCTTATCAATGGCACTCTTGGAGCATATACAGCAGAACGAGAAGACAGAACTTTGTAGTACTTCAGTTATCATAGGCTTATTCAGTTATACACATTTGAATAAGTACATTACATTTTGAGTTTTGCTCTATTTCTTCTATTTTAGCTGGTACATTCTAACAGTACTAAGCAAGATTAATGTAAAAGAGAGAAAAATTTACCTAGATTTTTTTTCCTGAAGAGTAGTGGAAAAAAAAGAAAATAAGAGCCAACCATTTTAATGTTTTTCTAGCATACAATAAGCAATAATCAGTTAAAACTACTGTCTCAAGGAATCAGTAGACAGCTGCAGACTTTAAATCAATCATCCAGATTTCAGGAAATGGTAATGGAGTTTCCTGAACAGAACATGTGGATCCAAAAAAGTGTTAATTTATAAATAAATTGTGAAGTGACTGGGCAATAAACAACAGTGATGTTAATTGATCTGCAGCATTTAATTTTCTAATCAGAAAAACAAACAATGAGAAACTTATTGTTGAAAATCTTTTATTTAGTTTAACTCTTGCAGTGAAATTGAGACAAGATGGTCTTACTGATATTTATCATGAAAACTATAGAAGTACATAATCACAAGGAGGACATAATTTCATTTTTCCCACAAACCTTAGGTTTTAGCAAATTACTTCAAGCTAGAATTAATGAGTGCAGCTACAGACATCTAAACCTCAGTGCTTTGTTAAATAACCAATTTGCTGCAGTAGAAAGACAGTGGACCAGCCTCAGATAATGCAAATCAACGCAGACCCATTGGTTTCAATAACACATAGAATTACAGTCAGCCAGAGGGAGCTTGGCTCATTTGGGTAGGTTAACCTTCAGCAGGCTTCTTTGCTGACAAGAACAATACAAAAATAGTACTGACTGTTACAAGCAACAGCAGTACTTCCCAGTTAATCCTACTATGTATTGTCCTAGTCTACATTATCTCCCTTTTTGTTAGACAGTTGAAAACCAAACCAGTGGTGAATACGAAACTTCACTTAGTGAAACCTTACAAAATTGGAAATACCATTCCAAACAATAGAAATAAAAATATTTCTTTTTTGCATGGTTTGGAGTGAGCATAAGGTTTTTATACATTCATTAAATTGTTTCGTCTCCTCCTTGTGTCTTGTGTTGTGTCAGATATGGGAAGTCCCACAGCAGCTAAGACATATCTCACACATGAAGCAATATTACTCATTTTTCTAGGAAATCATACATATAGTGTACTGTACTCTACTGTAAGATTGAATTCTGGATTAATTTTAATTAAAGGAGTACTAGTTAGTCACCTTTCTTATTGGCAACAACTTTCTCATCTTCATCCAGCAGACTACATGACTCTTACTAAGTACTTACAGTACTCTCTGAGAGTAAGACTCTGATTTTTATTAAGTACTTATTTTTTCTTGTAAATAAGGTAAATTCCACTTTCATCTTGAGAAAATATGTATTACTTTTCTTGAAAGCTGGACCACCTATAAATCCATGTATAGGAAAGATAAATGAAGCAAAGGATAAGATTTTTATCTGAAGTTTTGATAACCTGATTAAAGAAAAGATTATTAAGTCAAATAATATTTTAGACAAATTGATGTTTTTCTTTAAAGTATCAAATTTTCACAGTAAATCTTACACATGCTGTGAACAGTTTAAGCAGGATAAATAATTTCAGTCATACCGCCTCCATAATATGTTCAATTCATCTAAAGTTTTAGCCATGTACTTGAATGTGTGTTATAATAATGCTAATAATTTCTGAACATTTCCTCCATGTTTTTGTTATTCTGGAATGGTATCAGTGAGCTGCAGTATGGCTGAGAAATTAAATCGGCCTGCAGCTGCTTCTGAAAAGTAAAGTGCAAGAAATTTAGTCTATCTTTCTAGTTCAAAAGTTCACTTTCAACAGGGAAACATACAGGTAATTGGAGTCTTTATTGCTTTCACCAAACACAGTCTAGTGCCCAGAGAGAGATCTGCAGTTTCAAAATGATGCAATAGAGGTGACAAATGACTGCCTACAGAGAAATGAGTGAGACCTAAAAGGGTATTGCAGATAGGCATGAAATGAAAATAAGTAGCACTTGTCTAACAGTTTGAAATAGCTGCAAAATAGCACACATCACTTTTGCCTCTTGAAAATGTATGTAAGGTTTGAAAGCAGTATTTCAGAGAAACAGTTGACTGACAAAGGTACAAGATTGGGTAGAGTTTCCGGAAATCAGAAAACATGTTGTTGAGCCTGGAATCATGAGTTTTACTTATGAATGACTGTTGGTGAAATCTGAGTTTCTTAGCAGCCGAAGGTGAAGGAACTAAGGTATGCTCTAATCCTGGGGACAGCCACGGTATTAACACTAGCTTTGTGTTGTGAGCAAATACTGTGAACACAGTGCTTTGAATGACACATTGCAGTTGCAGCTGGGCCACCTGAAACTCTGAACTACAGAATAGGAAATTGTCTGACATAGTGTCACTTGGTCATTGAACCCAGAATGGCTGTCACTGAGACCTGGAGGTGGGAGGTGTCTCTGCACACAGTCAGAGTTTACAGAAATTAAGGTGTCCACCACCAACAGTGCTGTGCACCTGCCGTGCTACCCCATGCTCTCATCATCTATCCACCTGCCAATGTGATGTTTGGGAAATTTATCCTCCTCTGACCTCACTCTGGGGAGCTACTAATCAAGTGATATTATATGTTTTGTTCTTATTGTAGATGCATTTTTGGGCAAGGCTACTGAAGTAAATGGCAATTTTGCTACTGATTTAAAAGTCAACAATGTAAAAGCCATTACCCAAACAAACCTGAAGTAAAACAAACCCCAAATCAAGGTAGATGATTCTGTCAATTTATATTATCTACTCTCCTGCCTTTTCAGATCAAATCATCTTCAAGGGCGAAGATGGTGTTTGTCTAATACATTTTATCCATTATAAAACATCATGAAATTGAAGGCATGAGAGGTCAGATTATTGGCTGGAGTAAACTGTCATAGCTCCAATAAATTACACTGTTCAGGAAGTGTCCATTGATATCCAAGAAGTTACAGTAATTTACATTTGGTAAGAATCAAGTCCTCTGTGTTTCAAGACACTGAATCTGTATTTTTCTCTTTGCTGAAGTGGTTTCCATGAAAAATTATCTTCCAGTGTTATGAATTGAAAGACCCACTGGATTATACATGCTATCATATGGAATTTTGTTCCAGGCCTGGAAAATGAAAAAAATACTGATACAAGATTATTTTTTTTCTTAAATTCATGTTGTTCCATTGATAGACTCAAAGCCTTTTGACTGAAGGAAATAAATTGTGTACTGGGTAATATAGATCAATACCTTGTGTTTCACAGGTGAAAATACTTTGTAGGGAATTATCCTACCAAGCTAATATATGACTGTTTTTTAAATTATCTTTAAAGAGTAATCACTGGCATATTTGCAAAGAAAATAAAAAAGAGTTCAGTGCAAGGAAATCCTCTTAGCTATTCATTGGCAAGAGAAAAGTAACTAATAGCTACTGTCTCCAGTGTCAATGTTTTTCTCAGAGCCCGCTGAAATTAATAGTATTCTTTCTTTTGACCTTACTGGACTGTAGACCATGTCCATCATGACGGATTTCTAACATGCAACCACAAATGGCTTGCTGTAAGAAATAGAATGTTAAAGCCCCTCACAAGCTTTCTGAATTAGCTTAAAAGCTTTGATGAAAATTACGTAACATTTATAGGTTAAATGGATGAAGATTTTGTGGTCTTATGGAAAATTTGTGACATTTTTGTCATGCCAATAGCTTGGGAAATGTTTTCATTTGCTGCAGTAGAAGCTGATGCTGGTGCATTGGAAACCAAGACTAAAGGGTACAACTGAAATGCTTCTGATTAGAGAAAAAAGAAGTGCTTTTTATTTATTTTTATAACCTAGATATCATGATGCAAAGCTCTATTTTGCATTTTTACCACTACCTTAAATGAGGTCTCACAATTGTCGAAAGGTATGAGGAAAAGCAGCAGAGGCTGCTGCGAGTGATGATGTTAATGTCATAACAGTGGCAATCTGTCCTTTAAAAACTATCCTTTGCCAAAACACAGTACTAACCTTTTACTTAACAGAACGAATGTCTGCAGATCCATTTTGGAACTGCAGTTAATATTTATTATTTATTAATATGAAGGTTCTCATGACCCTTTTTTTGCAACAAAATGATCAAGTCCTTTATCAGCATTAGTCTAAACAACTGCATTAAAGCCATTTAGTGTGTCACAGTATTCTCAGTCAAATAGGATAGTTCCATTCATTTAATGATGCAGACTGTTTTATCATGCTGTTACTGAGCCATTTATTCTGAAAATGGAAGAGTGTTTTATTCCAGTTGTAACTGACGTTGATATATGTATAAGAATTGATGTTAAGGAGTACTAAGTCCCATAAGTTGAACATAACCCTTGGAAAATTCATTTTTGAGCAGTAAATAAGTCTCCTTAATACTTGATCTTCCATGTCACAGATCAAATCAGAATCCTTGATGTACCTGATAATGTGTAAAGGATATTTACATTATCCCTTGCTTTATATTATGAGCTAATTAATTAGCCTGATAAAAACTTTTTGTCTTCAAAGAAAAGAAACCCTATTTGCCCCTGCAACATAGTAGGAAATCTATACATTAAAATCTAACAAGCAAGGAATACAGTTACAACTCCTGTACACACTAATTTTTTGGTGTTGTCTAGATGGATTTAGGGTTCCACTTTAGTTATATTTCAGAGGAAAATTTCCCTGAACAAACCAAAAAGGAATTCTGTCTAACCTTCCCTTTTGTGAGCAGTTAATAAAAGGCGACATGATGAAATATTTTTGATGATAAAACTACCACCACCTGCTCAGAAATCCTTAATTGAATCAAAATTTAAAAATGAGAGTAGATACACTAATGCTAAGCCCTAGGGTATCTCATATCACAATAAAAAAGATCAACTATGAGGGAGTGTACCACTGGAATTCTTCCCTACATTATGCCAAAGGCAGCGAAGGTAGTATTCATCTTAAAAATACCTAAATGTTTGAGAATATATGTCAGATTTAATATTCAAATATTTGATAAGTTTTTCAGTGATGTAAAACCTGAATTAGAGTTTAAGTAAGACTCAAACCTGTCTCTTATCATCTATTGCAGGTATATTAAATATATAATTGATTTGCAAAAGGAAAATTGTTTGTTGAACTTGAGGAAAGCCAGATTTTTTTTTTCTCCTACAGAAAAAATTGTACTGTCATACAAATTTATTGTTATACCAAAAATAATTCTTTATCTTTTCTAAAAATCTACTTAATTCTCAACAATAAAGTGTAGGAATTATTACTGTGCATCTTAAGGGAACGAAATATGTACAACTACCTAGTTTTCACCTAAACCATGTTTGGATAGTGGAAAGATTAAAATGAAGAAAAAATAATATAAACTCAAGTAGTAGTCTGAATATATATATTCATTTAAAATAGAAATGGTGATTGATGTCAAGCTATATATGCAAATGAAAAAAATGCTGTTAAGGTAGCAGTATAAAGCCATACAGGGACAATGTATTTAAGCACTGTTTGTTGTTTCTATGAAGAGAAATAAAATTTATTATTTAAAAATAACTAACATCTGTTACTCCATATCTGTGTGTGTGTCTCATGTATGCAAAAGTGTCTGTGCTCATTAGGAAAGACAGGCATGTAGAAGAGGCTGTAAATTATTCTTGATGCCAATTTTTTTAAAAGATCAATTTGTTTTAAGGGTAAATATAGCACATTTTATTTTGTATACATTTGCAATTAATACTTGCTATGGAAAGACATGTCAGTGGAAAAGAAGGTAGAACTTTTTGGAGGTAAAAAGGGATGTGCTTTGTTGTTGTGCTCAATGGACATTTCCAAGAGATGGAGTTGTCATGGACTTGTGTTGGCTCTGATTGAAGTGATGCCATTTTGGCAGCAAAAGCCTGTACAATAGACTGCTCACATGCAGGAATAATGTAACAAATCTAGGTGGTTAGTTCTACAAATGAAAGGGCTGGATGATCAGATAGATTTCAGTGAGGCTTTTTCACAATATTTCACCAAATGCATTACATTGAAATCTGCTTTTATAAGTAAACATGGTTAGAAAAGGTGAAACTAAGCAAATAAAGGTTATGTGTGTACTTTTTTTACTGTTACTGGAGACAGAGCAAAAGGATTGGTAATGACATTTTTTATCATCTTTCAGAAAATATATTTATTGAAAGAACGGGGATTTAGAGATGTTGTCACAAACAATTTAATCAATGAGATAGAGAATAGGGCACGTTACCCACCTGTCCAAAACCATGACATTGAGCATCTGGGGAGTGGGCTTGAGGGAAGTGACAGATGTCAGGTGTATGAATGGCATCCTCTTCCACTACATGAAGGCCTTTTCAGTGAAATGTCCTGGGAACTTGATTGTTGAAGTGGTGCAAATTTCATTCAGAGAAGCTCTCTCTCATTGCCCCGATCCCTTCGAATTGCAATGAACTCTCATAGCTGTATTTCAGCAATAGTCTGGAAGCTCAGCAATTGTAGCTGTGTATCAGTGATCAGCAATCTCTGCAAGAAGGCTCTGAAAATTGAGAGTCACTAGCATGCCTGAGTTTTGAGTCACTGCATTATGAGTCAGAAAGGAAATTTTCCATTTGAAAGCATCCAAGTCTTTTGATTTTGTGTGCTTTTCCAAGGTTATCTATTTCTTCAGACTCCTTTTGACTTTTAAGTGTTGAATTGAGCGAAAATAATACACTATACATAAGAGAACAGAAATAACAGTTAAGGCTCAACATGATGGCCAATTTACGTCAGGCACCAGGGCCAGGATTTACAACATCTACCTGTAGATATAAGCATGTGAATTAGTCATGGCAGGCTCATTTTGCAGTCTATAGAAAGAAACAGGTACTTTCAGAATGCAATGCATCTTATTCTGAAATAAAGATATTAAGCACAGAGGATGATTTTGTGTTCTAACAGCATCTATTTCCCACCATTTCCTGAAATGAGAGCCATGCACAGCTAATGCAGGTGTAGAAGATCAAAGTTAGCTGACATGAACTGAACCTTGAGTTTCTGACTAAAAAGTTTACTCAGAAAATCTTACTGGTATTTATTTCCACTGTACATTTGACAACCATTTGCACGTGTAACATTTTTTTAAATTTCAATTAAACCCTACAGTCATCATGCAAAGTGATTCTTTAAGACATTTAAAGTGCTTTTCTTCTGTCAAATTAAGTCTTAACAGTAGATAGAGTCAATTTCTCCCCAAGCAAAGCAATTATTAATGAAATCAATTAGTCTCTTAGTTAAGCCATACCACAGTTGCAATGTACTTTGGCAGATTTTAAACCTAGATGTAGATTCAGCATGTTTGCAAAAGTTAACATACATGATCCCTTTATTAACAAGTCAGTATTGTGGTACATCCAAGGTTTGGTTCATAACCATAGTGTGATAGTCTGTGCTCTCATTGGCAAATCAATGATTAAACAATGTTTGCTAGTAAATGTGAGAACCAGCTGAAAAGCAGCTTGTCCTGATGGACACCAAGTTGAATATAAGCCAGAAATGTGGTCTTGGCATAAGGAAGGTAAATAGGATTCTGGGATACATTACTCACAGTATTGACACTGACTGAGAAAGGTGATCCTACCCTTTTATTCATCCCTGGGGAGGCCACACATGGAGTACTGTGTCCAGTTTTGGGCTCCTCAATACCTCAAAAGGTAGGCATGGACATAGTGGAGAGAGTCCAATGAAAAGCCTTAAGCTGCTGAAGGGACTGAAACATATCTTCTAAAACAAAAGGCTAAGAGAGCTGGGGTAGTTCACCCTGAAGAAATGAAGGCCTCAGTGCTGTCTTATCAATGTATATACACAGCCTAGAAATAGAAGAGAGTGAGTAAAGACAGAGTCAGGCTGTTTTCGGTGTGCTCGTTGTCAGAACAAGAGGCAATGGGCACAAGCATCAACACAGGAGGTTCCCTCTGAATATCACTTTGCCACAGTCAGGGTGACAGAGTACTAGATTAAAGCCACCTGAACATGGTCTTGGGGAATTGGCTCCGGGTGACTGCATGAGCAGAGGCTTGGATGAGAAAACTGCAAAGTCACTTCCAATCTCAGTCATGCTGAGATTCTGTGAAGTATATTTTAAAATGTCCTGATTAAAAAAAATAAAATTAAATTAACAATTAATAATATCAATAAATGACAACAATTTAATTTTAATATTTTTTCTTATTTATTATAATCATAATGACTGATAATACCACAATTTAAATTGAAAAGATAGGCTTTGAAATATCAAATACATGGAAGGAAATGATCATAACTAATACATGATCCTGGGGTTTGCACTACCTTATTTTCAACACATGGAACAGTCTTCAACCAGAAAAGACACTGATATTTCAAATAATGAATTCCAAAATAGGTTAATAATTTTAGAGGTTTTTCTAAGCTTTTCCAACTGTTACTGAATAGCAAAAAAAAATGAGTTGTAGGTCCCAGAAAAGCTGTCTGTCTTGAGTGCTGGAGGATGACAGTCCCTTTTTTTTTTTTTTTTTTTTTAAATGGTTTGCATTGGAAGGGGCCTTAAAGATCATCCAGACTCAACCCACCCTGCCAAGGGCAGGGACACTTCTCACTAAACAACCACGTTACTCAAAGCCCCATCCAACCTTGCTTTGAATACTGCCATGAATGAGGCATCCCCAAGTTCCCCAGACAATCTGTTCTGGTTACTCACCATCTTCAAAGAAAATAATTTCTTCCTTACATCTAATCTAAACCTATTCCATTTCTGTTTGAAGCAATTCCAGCTTGTCTGATCACTACAGTTCCTGATGAAGAGTCCCTCTCCAGCATCCTTATAGGCTCCTGTCAAATACTGGAAGCTTGGTGCGAGGTCTCTACGCAGCTTTCTCTTCTCCAGGCAGAACAGCCTCAAATTTCTCAGCCTGTCTTAATAGGGGACATTCTTCAGTCCCCTTCTTAACCTTGTGGCATCCTCTGAACTTGGTCCAATGTTTCCTTGTCCTTCTGATGCTGGGAGCACCGGGCCTGTACACAGCATTCCAGATGGGGTCTCACTAGAGCAGAGCAGAGGGCCAGAGTGCCTGCCCTTGCCCTGCTGCCCACGCTGCTTTGGATGCAGCCCAGGATACAGTTGGCTTTCTGGGCTGCGAGTGCTCATTGCTGAGTCACGTTGAGCATTTTGTCAACCCTCATACCCAAGTCCTTCTCTGCAGATTTCTTCTCAACCACTTCTTGGCCCAAGCTGCACATGTTACTAATGGAGAAAGTGGTACTACAGTGTTCAAAAAGCTGGCAAGTGTCAGGCTTGTAGGATGAGTCCCCACCGCCTATAGTTGCTCACCTAGTACACCAAGGACTGGTCTCTTCTGTGTATGTCTCTCAGCAGGGAATGGACCAAGTTTTTATCTGGGAATAGGCACTCTGAAAGACGCTTCCTTTTTGGGGAAGAGACACAATTTTCTATAATGAATTTCTGTATTGACTTAGAAATGTTAATAAAGGTAGAGTTGCTTTACTTGAAACAAGATCATATACACAGTTCTAGTTTGAAGGAAATCCTTTGAACATTTAGCAGTTTTATTTAAAGTCACATGAAACATATTGAAAATTAGGAATGTTTGAGTTAAAAGGAAAACGAATGACTACTGTGGTCTTTTTTCCACACTTTTGACGTAAACAACAATTTTATCATATTCTAGTCATAATACAAAAGTAATGACTAGGAAAAAAGCAGTGTCATTCATTGGACTTAAATCGTTAAAGAATTCTTTACACTGTTCCTTTCAGCATGTCTGAGTCCCTGTGGGCAGCAATGATATTACAAATTCATATGTTACACAGCTGTGAAATTCTAGGAAAGTTATTTCTGTTTTATTCTAGATCCACTAAGATTAGATTCATGTTTCTGATCAAATTATTCATAACTTAACAAATAGTTCCCAAAAGATTTTCTTTAATGTAATTCATTATCATTTTTCAAAATTAAGTGTAGGCATTATGACTACACATCTTAAGGGAAAGAAATATATACAACTACCTGATTTTCACCTAAACCATATTGTAGTGGTGGAAAGATTAAAATAATGAAAAATAATATAAACTCAAGGAGTAGCCTGAATATCATTCCTTAAAATTATAGATAGTGTTTGATGTCAAGCTATAAGTGCAAATGAAAAAAAATGCTGTTAAGGTAGCAAAGTCTTACAAGAATATTACAATAAGGATAAAGAATGTAATTGGGTAATAGATACTTTATCAAAACATCACGATAAAGTCAACACTGAGGAGTTAATGCTGGTATGGTCTGAGATCCTTGAGGCAAATCTAATTTGAATGAGAGACCAAACTGGTCCTCTGCAGATCCAAACACAAGCAAGAAGAGAAAAATAACTTTCTATTCAATCCCCCATAATGTTCTGTGTTCTCCAGCAGGCATGTTGCTCAAGGCCTGTGTAGCAGGAGCCCAAATCTGAGTGACAATTTAATGTATACAAACCCTCTTTCACAAAGAGTTTTTTATGTAAATGATCAGGAAAGAAGACAGTGAAGCCATGTTTATTTTCAAATCCAAGTGTGAGCAAAAACTCAGGCATATTAGTTATTACAAGGGTGTCAATTTAGCACTTGTCATCAGCACAGTCTTCCCTGCATACAGCTTTCCTATCCACTGTGTGTGTGGTATCTTCTCCTAGACACTCCCATCTCCCAGATATGGGACCTGGAAAACAGGGAACTTATTTAGGCAAACAACCAGAATTTATAAACATTGACATACTCAACTACTAAATTACAAATGAAAAGAATATAAAGGATAAAACAAATTGTGAAGAATAAAGTTTGAAACTAAATAGGAATATTTCCTGATGTAAACTAAGATGGGAAAAAAGAGGGTTTTTTCTCTAACATTTTGAGATTTTTTATAAGTTGATTCATGGTAAGTTAAAGAGTGGCAGAATCCAGTGCCAGATAAAAGTTCTGGTAAATACACATCATCTTGATTTAAAGCTTTTAGAACATATTTGATCTGGAGAAAAGATATTGGAGCTTGTTCAAGCTCTGTCTCATTTTCCATCATGAAATATTTGAAAGAGTCTTAAAATTAAAACGGCTGATTAAAACTGCTGATTGCCCTACTACTTTTTTTATTACAGTATTTTGTGTAAATGTCACATTAGGTCTAAAACTCCTGAACACTGGCAGAAATTATACATGTTCACTGTAGATATTAAACAATAAGAGTTTTTTTGGGGTCATGTGATGGCTGGAGTAGGAGATTGGAATTCTTGCAGGTATTAAGACAGATATGGGCAGGCATTGACACCAGTCATGAGTTTATCTCATGGAAAAGGTTTATTGCAGAAAACTGAAAGAAAACATGTGAAATAGAGTTTTTCACTGAAAAGCAAGTTAAGCATTTTAATTATTTTTTTTTTTTATTTTTATGAAAGGACATTTGTAACAAAGATCCTGGTTTTATGCCTGTGATAATATCTGACTTATTTTCTGCAAAAGAGGTCTCTGCAGTAATGATTATCCACACTGAGGTCATCTCAAGGGTGGAAGATGAGCACTGTTCTCCAAGTGATAGAACTGAGCCTGGCTAAACTATGATTGCTTTTTATCTGAGTCTGCTTTAATTTCAGTCTGTAAGTTGTTTTACCCTTCTCCCTGAACAATATTGAAGGTCTGATTTTTAGAGATATTGAGCATTGAAACCTCAAATTTTTTTCAATTAGCAGCTTGTTTTTTGCACTATCATTCCAAAGCATCATTTAATTAAAGACGTAATGTATAATAAAATATACTACAGACAAAGGAGCTGTGTATATTTTAGACAAGAATCAAAATAATGTATTAAACCAACTATTAAGTAAAAATAGTCAGATTCTGCTTTGTGAAATGGAGGTGCTTGGGGCTATTATTATAGTGTATTCAGATGTCATATGTTAGCCTTAGAAGATGTCAAATATATGAATGGCATAAAGACATTTCAAACACACTGCCCAAAAAAGTAAGAAAAATGAAGACAATAATAATTCCACTGTTGTTTCCAGTGTAGTAATCATATTGAGAAAATACCTGGAATATTATGATAATTCTAATAATAATACAACAAGAAAAACAATAATAAAAATTTGGTTTTCAGTGGAGGTATAATTAGATTAGTCTTCATCAAAACTGAATACGTACAATGGATTATCATCAATATATCATCTTCTAATCTCACCATGTGGGATTTGTCATTGTGCCCAAGAATACATCAAGATCATGAGTTCAATGGGGAGCAGAATGATGAACTGTGCTCATTCCACTCAAGGACATCATCTCTCAAAAAAACAAGCAAATGGATTTCTTGTCAAGAATACCAGAAGGAAAAAGTGCATTTAATTTCTTATGGGACTTACTGTGATAAAGAAAGACAAAAGGGGTTTAATAATGGCCTGAAAAAAAAAGACAACAGAAGAGACCAAAACTAAAATGTTTATGCAAATCAACAATTCTTGCATGATAAGAAACTCTGTATATTTCTTGTACCAACAAATCCTACTTACTTGACTATGAACATGGAGAGTCAGAACAAAAAGACTCTGAGTGTTTTGTTAACAGAGAGAAACGTAACTGAAATACATCTTCAAAATCAGGTGGAAAAGAAGTTTTTTAAAATTATAATATAACTGCGTCTAAAAGTTATAGCTATTGTGAAATACTGTGAGGAATTTATTCTTTTGTTAGTAAGGATGCTTACAAAATTGAAACCATTTTTTCATTCTTGAGCTCATTTAGTTTAATTCATTGTAGAGGAAGGAATTTGCCAAAACAGCTGCAGTTGAGTTACCAATGAACATATCCTATTTTGCACTTAGGTTGCAGCAGCTTCCTACTCAAACCTTCCCTGTACCTGAAGCTGTGTCAACCCAGTGAAGCTAATTCTCTTAGAGAATATGGAGAATAACACTGTGCCCAACAGTTTAAATTCTATCATGATGTTCTGTTTGGGTGTCAGCATGAGTAAATATTTAGACTTTACTAATGAAATTAGTCTTCCTGTTTAGAGGAAAACAAGTGAAAATGACATGAAGAAGACTGAGGCACTCAACAACTTCTTTTCCTCAGTTTTTATTGGTAATCACCACTTCTTCAAGGCCCTGAACCTTGATACAGGGACTGGGGGAAGGAAGATTGGAAGAGAAGATCAGGTTCAGGACCACCTGAGGAACACGACTATACACAAGTCCAAGGGACCCAACAAGATGCAGCCCAGGATATTGAGGGAACTGGCTGGTGTAAATGCCAAGCTGCTCTCCAACATGTTTGAAGAAGTTATGGCAGTCAGGCTAAGTCCCCAGCAACTGGAAATAAAAGGGAAGCATCACATCCATTTTTTAAAAAGAAAAAAGGAGGACCGTGGGAATTACTAACCAGTCAGCTTCACCTCTGCTCCCACTGATATCATGGAACAGATCTTCCTGGAATTTATGTTGAAGCTTACAGAAGACAGGGCAGTGATCAGAGGCAGCCAACATTGCTTCACAAAAGCAAATCCTGCCTGACTAATCTTGTGACTATGTACACTGAAGAGACTTCATCCATCAGGGACAAGGGAGAGCAACACATGTAATCTATATGGACTTCTGCAGGACCTTTGATATGTCCGCATAATTGTTACACCTAAACTGGAGAGATATGGAAGTGATAATTGCACAGTTACATGGAAAAGGAATTGGCTTCATGGTTACATCAAAAGAGTACAGTAAACATGTCAAACTCCAAATGGAAACCAGTGATGAGTTGTGTCCCTCAAAAGTACATACTAAGACTAGTACTATTCAGTACCTCCATTAAGGGAAGAGATAGAGGAATTGAGTGCACCCTCAACAACTCTGCAGACCACACCAAGCTGAGTGGTGCCATTGATATGCTTAGAGAAAGAGATGCCATGCAGAGGAACTTTGACAGGCTTGGGAAGTGGGCCCACAAGGACTTAATGAAGTTCAACAAGGCAAGGTGCGAGGCCCTGCACCTCAGTGAGTCAATTTCCTTTATCAGTACAGACATAGTGATGTATTGCTTCAGAGCAGCTCTGCAGAGGACGACTTGGAGATGCAGGTAGATGAAAAATTGGACGTGAGATGGCAATGTCTGTTTGCAGCTCAGAAAGCCAACTGTATTCTGGGCTTCATCAAAAGCAGCCCAGCCAGCAGATTGAGGGAAGTGATTCTCTGCCTCTTCTTTGCTCTTGTGAGACCCCACTTGGAGTGCTGCATCCAATTCAATATCAGAATGACATGGACTTTTTAGAGAGGGTCTAGAGAAGGGCCATAAAAATTATCAGAGGGCTGGAACACCTCTGCTGTGAAAAAAGGCTAAGAGAGTTCAGACTGGAAAAGAAAAGGCTCTAAGGAGACTTCATTCTAACATATCATTATTTAAAGAGGGGCTTATAAGAAATATTGTGAGAGAATTTTTACTAAAACTTGTAGTGACAAGACAAGCAGTAATGGTTTTAAACTGAGAGTAGATTTAGACTGATAAAAGGAAGATTTTTTTTATGATGAAGGTGTTGAAACACTGGAACAGCTTGCCCGCAGAAGTGGGTGTCTCACAACTGGAAGTGTTCAAAGTCAGATTAACAGGGCTTTTAACAACCTATTTTGGTGAAAGATGTAGATGCCTATGTCAGAGGGTTTGGACTGTATGACCATTAAAGATCCCTTCCAAACCAAAGCATTCTACAATTCTTAGATTTTTAACACTTTTGACACTTTACCACGAACAGTTAAACATTTCTTATAGGGATATAATGTGTTGATATGTAAGCTTAAATAATTGCATCTCCAGGTTTCTTACTATTTTATATGTTTTATGAGTTGGTATTTTAATATTTCCTTCAAAACCACTGTAATTATATGTGGCCCTTCTTATTTAGTAACAGTAGATAGTACTTTCTCTGTTGGCAAGCAGCTTGCTGAGCCAAGTGAGGGATCAATAGTTTGCTTGCTTCTTTTGATGCAATTACTAAGTGTTTTCGTTACTGACAATGAATTAACATTGCATGAGGTATATATATTTAGGCTTTTTTTTTCATTTGACCCTCTTTGTTACATCTTATCCACTTCCCCATTCTTTTTGGCTCAAAATGAAATGTCCTATTTCTGTTGCAAAAAGTAAGATGGATGATTTATGTGTCATACATAGCAGTCAACACAGTTCATTTCACTAAGAATAAGGTTTAAATGCACTAAAAGAAAATGAAAATCCATATCATGTGATTCTGATGTGATCTCAAGGGAATAATCCTTGCTGTCAAAATAACAGATATTAAAAATAAAACACATACTGTGTTCAAATGAAGAGCAAGAAAGGAAGCCTGCTATTTCAGTACCTGATGGATGTCAGAATTTTCATTTGATTGGTACACGAAAGAAATACTTCTTCCAAGATGAAACTTTATTTTATTTTATTTGCATATTTTCTTAATTATTTCACTCTTCTAAATCTTATGTGACTTCTAGGACATCCTGAAAACAATGATCTCAGCACATCATTCTAATTATGTGATCACTTGGCAATTTTCCACGGTACAAAGGTCAGCTGCCTTCACAGACTAACACATACCTTTGCACTATTTGTTCTGGCACTGTCATGGTTTTCTGGAAGATTAAATTGGTTTAGATCGGATTTCATAACCATTCTGCTATGTCATGCTCACTACAGAGAAATCAGCTACTAATTTTTACATTCACCACCTTGTCTCTCTGTTTACTGAGCAGCAGATTCAACTGCATGTCATTCCACATCATGATGTGACCCTCAACAGCTTCTGGAAATCTTGAGTGCTTGAAACTCACTGCACTACCTTGCCTGCAGATGTCAGGGAGAGATGAGATTTGTGACACAGACACTGCCTGCTATGGTTTGAAGAAGTTTGTTTCCATTCACACCCTGGTTGGGTGGACACAATCCTACCATGGTGCCATCCTTACTCACCTGACCACATGAGCTCTCACACTGCCTTTTGTGTATGTCAGAGAGGAGCGCCATGCATTCAAGACGCTCCTTGACAGTAAGGCAGTTTCTTTCCTTATTCTGCCTCTCTTGAAGAACTTGTGCCTGTACATAACTCAGTGCAGTTGTGCTAGCTGTTCTGCCATACCTTGGTTTTTCAAACAATATCCTGGTTTTGTGGCTGGAGTTCTAGTCTGCTTTTTTCCCAGGTCTCACATATTTGTGGGCATGTATTTGAGACTGGTTCCATTCCATCCTGTTTTGTCATTCACAAGTCTTCCTTGTTGCGATTGCTCCCCACCCTCTGTTTTCCACCCCTTTCTACTGTTTGCCTCTTGGCTGTGGTTTGCAGTCCCCTTCCTCCATTTTCCTAGTGTAAAACTCTTCCAACCAGGCTGGCCTGCTGTTGCTTGCATTCCTGGGCCGCCCTTAGCCAAGGATGTCTGCTGCAAGGCCCTGCCTGCCTACAAGAGGTGTGGTGCTGCTAGGGCTCCTTGTGCGGCTGGCTCGCACTGAGATGAGCTGGCTCCATGGGAAAGGCGAGTGAGGTGCGATGGAATGAAGCGAAGGAGGCAAAGGGTTGCGGGAGGGGGTCTCCCCCGAGGTCTCCGTTTATTGAGGGATGGATAACAGGTTCTGGAGAGGTGGAGATTGGAGGGAGAACTCCGGGGATCTGAGGGTCTGCAGGGTCTTAAAAGGGAAGGGAAAACTGGGAGGAGCCAAGGGAAGCGGCCAATAGGGGAATGGGTAAGGGGAGGATACAATGGTCTGGGATCCAATAAAATTTCTTAAGGGGAGGGTACAACAACAAAGAACCAATGGATAACCGAGAACAACAGAACTTTCTAGATCTTAATTGACTATACAATGAACTCGTTATTAAACATGAACGAATCCCTCCAATGAGCGGCCTAGGAACCCCGAGGGTTCTAGAAGGGTGGGCAGGTCCCAGCCTCTTGGGCACACCTCTTTAGACAGTGGTCTCCTCCCCCGGCCTTGCCTCCAAGGTGGAGCTTTCTTCCTCAAAGGAGGAGTCCTCATAATTGGCAACCGCCACTTCCAGGGGCGGGACTCCCACAGCCTGCCTCTTGAAAAAAGTGTTCTTGCCCCACTTTGCTAGAGCTATTATGTTTCTCTGTGATAGTCCCCAATCCTCAAAGGCTGTGCGATCATAGAAGCCAAGACCTTGATGTTTACGCCAGCTTTGATGACAACACTGGTTGATGACAATCATATACTGATAAGAATTATGTATTCCCTTCAGCTGTTGTCAGGACACAACCTAGTAGGCTCTGAGTGACAGAAGGCTTAGCCTGGAGGCATATCAGATCTAGCTGAGACCAAACCCTTCAACAGCACCAAGAGGAATGTGTGTGATGGTACGAGGAGTCTTCATTTAGCTGAGAAAAAGTACCCGGTCTTCTGATCTGAATTATTCACTAGGGAATTTTACTGCTTCCTGAGGACTTGGATCTGGGATATCTGTGATTCTGTTGATGATTTGCCAGGCTGGTTTTATTCCTATGGAAAAGCGACATTAATTTTTAATATGTATTTTCTTTAAAAAGAAGGAGAATCTCAAAATGGGTTGAACATACTTGCAGATGAGAATAAGGTCTACAAATGCAGTGTTCTGACAATTATTTTTGAGGTGCCTGAAATGGTATTTCTGATAATTTTCTCCATTGTTCTCCTAGAAAATGCCCCTTTCAACCCTAAACTGAAGTGAGCTGAAATCAAAACCAGTTTAAATTAGCATTAGAGTGCTATTGTGAATGAAAGGAGGTGAACTTTCTGTTCTGCTGCACATCATGTGTTGGCAGAGGCATTTCCAGCAGGAGTTTCAGCAGACAGAAAGTTACCAAACTCACATAAATATTCCTAAAAATTCTACCTAGCTTGTTGTTGGGGTTTTAAGAGTTCTCTTTTTATTTTTCTTTTTCTTTTGAAAGAATTTTTTTCCCACACATGTACATTGCTGAGAGGGAGTCATTACCAAGGTACTTGAGGGAGACAAAGGACTTGGCTGGGGAGGAGCCCCAGCCAACTGGCCCCCTTTTACCTAGGAAGAGGGGGTTGGGCGGGGCCCCTAGCTTCACTTGTGATCTGGCCTTCAGAGGGGAAGGAGGCTGCATCGCTGTGGAGAGAATCCACCATCACCGCAGGCTTTCTACCTTCTGCTGCTTTTCCTTCAACCGTGAGTGGAGCTTGCTCACTGGAGCGGCTCTTGCACAGGGGACCCTATTTTTACACCCTACCTCACTAAAAGGAGACACCTTTCCACCATCTGCTGGGGTGCCTCAGGGAGACCCCTCCCCACCCGGGATCCTAAGCCCGCTTTCCCTGCCCTGCTGGGGAGCTGAGCTGACGCTGCTCTGCCTCCTCCCCCCACCGCCGTTCGTCTGCTGCTGTTGCTGTGGGATTTTGCTACATTGTACCAGCACACCCCNTTAAAACCAAGACACTTGTCTATCAAGATTGAAAAATATATTTGATTGAAAAGATGTATTTCATAACAGTGCAATCTAATAGCTTGACAATTCTTACCAAATGATGATATAGCTTGTATGAAGCATTAATATGAAGGAAAGCACCCTTACATCACACAGTCTTATTTAAAATATAAGATCTGTGGATAAAAGTTGGAGGTGAAATACCTTTGTTTAAAATTGACCAAATTATTAGATACACCAGCTTTTTTTCTTCTCCACCAAGTCCATTAATTGAATACATCTTCCAAGCGGTTGTAAGTATTTTTCACCCACATATCTGGAAGAGAATTAGTTACTCCCTGGCAACAGGGATGATCTAAAGATCAAGGAAAAGCTCTTCAATAGAAGCAGATCACTAATACATGGTTGATTATGAAGCTAGGAAAAATTACATTTTAATGAAGTTGTTATCATCCAGATTATGTCATGGATGAAGCTGGCATTAAGGATATCTTAACTCTGTAATGTTCTGGGAGTACATCTTTGTGTCAAAAAATCCTGTTGGTGAATCACAGAGGAAATGAGAGGAATTCAGGGAGTGGGTGATATGGGCTGAAACCAGTATATTAACTAAACAAAAACCCTCTTCCTTTTTAACCATATTTTCCTTAGTATTGGCAGATTTTATGAAAAAAAGAAGCAGAAAACTCTGTAAGAACATACTACTAAAGCAAGAATGACTTGCAATTGTAAATTAAACAATTTTTACTGCAATTTTTTTTCATGGGACTGTTTAATTGGAAAGTGACTCCATGTAAAATTAGATACAAAGGCTCTGTAATTTAGAACATGAAGACATATCATGGTCCTATGGCCAAAATTTGAAGATTAAGTTTGAATAGGAAAAAAACGCTCAGGCAGCATCAATATTAACCCTCCAATGCATCCCCTCTGAGGGACCATGTCCATGTGTGCTCCATGCCATGGCAAGATATCCCTGGTGGGCTTGTGAATGACCGTTGCTGGGGGAAGGACACCCCTGACGGATCAAAGGGACACAAGAGCCTGACTGAGGGTAAAAGAAGCCTTTAGACAAACAGCCTCACTGCCTATGCTGCCTGCTACCTAAGCTGCAGGCATAACCTGCAAATTGCAGAAAGTTTTATAAATGGGGAGGAGACAAGTGTTTATGTAAGTGTTCATATAAATGTTTATGATCATGGTTCACTTTCCACAGTTACTGAGTCAGTGACTGGAGGTTTGCATTGGCTGTCCGTAAAATAAACTCTCCAACTCTAGACCGCTTTGCCTGCAACTGATGGTGGAAGACACTGATTCAAATGTGCAACTCGTTCTGAGATTCTTACACGTATGATTCTGTGAGATACCAGAATTATTGGCTGCTTTTGAGAAGTTGAAAAATTTTAAAGTCTGTTATCAGATAAAGCAGTCAATTTCTCAATTCAGGTATGCCTTTTTCTCTTTCTGATTGGCCAGGAAAACATCCAGTCAAAAAACTTCATCAATGTTCAAGTGTCTTGTGTAAAGGGCTTCCACCTCCACAAGACAATGACTTTCCAGTAAAAAAATCTATTAGAGAAGTATTCCAAAGCAGGTGTAGTCATAGACACACATCTTTGGATAACAGGACCAAAAGACCCTGTGGTGAAGCGTGAGTTAAAGACAAAAAGAAGGGATTGATCGTAACTGACACATGTCAAACAAAAAATGTCCTATAAAAGGTCATGGTACTGAAGATCTGTTGTCTTTAAACATGATTCTCATCAGCTTAAAAAAACTGTTTCAATTTCAGTTGCAGTAAAATGGGAATAGGGAAAGGGAAAGGGAAAGGGAAAGGGAAAGGGAAAGGGAAAGGGAAAGGGAAATTCAGGGAAGGGAAGTTCAGAAAAGTTCACGGAAGGGAAGGGAAGGTTCAGGAAGGGGAGGTTTGGGAAGGGAAGGTTCGGGAAGGTTTGGGAAGGTTCGGGAAGGGAAGGTTCGGGAAGGGAAGGTTCGGGAAGGGAAGGTTTGGGAAGGTTTGGAAAGGTTTGGGAAGGGAAGGGAAGGTTCGGGAAGGGAAGGGAAGGGAAGGTTTGGGAAGGGAAGGTTTGGGAAGGGAAGGTTTGGGAAAAGGAATGAAAAGAAAAAAGGAAGAAAGGGGAAAAAAAGTAAGATAAAGAGAGAAAGAGAAGAAAGAAAGAAAGAAAGAAAGAGCAAGCAAGAAGGAACTAATAATGAACCACGAAAGGAGATAAGTAAGATGAAGATGGTAAACAGCAGTTAAAGGTCACTGATGACATTAGCAGACCAGTTTGCTGAGTGACTGATCAAGTGACACAAAGTAATCCAGAACCACACTGTGAAATGATATCATGCGTTATTATGTGAATAATGGGCATACTGTGTTTATTTCATATCATATGGAGATCATCAGTTTAAGATAATAAAGTTCTACTTTTGTACAACTGTAAGTGAATAAAAAATAAAACTTCACACAGTAAAGATACTCTGTAATGAAAAATAAAAGCAAATATTTGAGAAAATTAAAAGGAGAGCCAAATAGCCTTTTTTACTAGGTCTGATATGGCATCACAAAGCTTAACATTTTATGACTGTTGCTTATGCATAAAGTATTTTTAAATATTTATATATATAATTTTATATAATGAAAATAGTTTATCTTATATTGTGACTAAGTTCAGACCTTGATATAAACATGATTTATTTGAATCATTGTTATTTTAATAGAAATTTATGAGAAAAAAAGCTGAAAAAATGATAGGTTGTTAATATGTAAAACCAGGTTGTAACAAATAAAATCTAACCTGAAAGTATTTGGATTTTTTAAGTCAAATATTGACAACTAAATTAAAAAATAAGCAACATCTTGGATTATATGTATATATATTGTCCTTAAGTGTAAGGGCACAGGTGAAATAGTTGTCAATAGATATTGGGAACGGATGTGAAATGTTATTCCATCACTTTTTTTCTGAAGTTTTGCTTCCTTTTTAAAGGTTCTTATGTATGAGTTAGTGCTACTGAGTGTAATGTTGGGTCTGCTTTTTTCAGTTCTTTTTTTCTGTGCTGCTAATTTAAAGAAATTTATTGTGTATTGATTATTGAGATTCTAATCAAGAATTAGTTTTCATACACAATTTGTTGGCTGCGGAAGCTGATATACTACAGGAAAGGGGGAGGGGAAGTTCAGGGAAGTTC
>VZTH01019066.1:10287-112684 GCA_013397815.1 Aleadryas rufinucha
AAAAAAAAAAAAAAAAAAGGAAAGAAAGAAGGTGGGAAGCAACAAGGTGAGTAATTAAGAAAGTCCGAGATCTGAGGAGCAGTTAAAGAAATTTGATTTTTTTTTAATCTAGAGAAAACATGATTAGATTTAACTTCCCTGAATATGGTTAATCTCCCAGTATGTGAAAAAGTGTTAAAAGATAGAGGACACTTGGGTTTTTTCATAAGACTGTTCTGGTGCAAGACAAGCATAGTGCAGAAACCACAGGAATGCTTCAGGAGCATGTTTCTTTCTGATGATAAGGAATTTCCCTCCTTACCAACTGGATCTGAATTGACCAGGTACTGCCAGAAGTGGTTTTCGGGCACTTCAGGAAGAGACAAGAAGAATTTGAGAATTTCCTTCAAATCCTCAGTTTCCATAATTCCTGGCATCCCTTCCCTTTCTGTCTCACACTCATCTCTGCATGGCTGCAGGATTGAGGCCTGAATTCACTTTTCAGCCACCCAGATTGCTGTATAAATAAATCCAACGACACTTTACCACATACCTGAAATTAAGCACATGCTTAAGTGCTTTGCTCAACAGCAATATACTTTAAGCACATACTTTAAAACTCTGCAGACTGTGTCGTTATAGCTTTCCAAAGTCATTACAGCGGTGACATGGGTCTAAATTATTGCTGCACAGGAATATAACTGCCTGCCATAAGAAAGAGACCTGGAAAAAGGGGAGACGAATGCAAAAGAAGACTGCTAATCTTCATTTCCTACGTTCACATTATTTTCAGAGCAAACTGATGAAAATGATAGTCTTCTGCCTAGTCCTGTTCTTAGAGAAATCAATTGTGATGCCTATTTTAGGTTTAATCACACTCACCCAAATATAGGTGACTGCAGGCTGTAGCATTCCCGTACACACACGGGAATTTAAGAACAAGCTCTTTACACCTGATCAAAGCAGCTCAATGCAATCTACTCAAATGTCATTTTCGAGCAGAATAAATGGGAGGACTTCCTAAAGATTTGATGGTTTTCAGCCAAAAAAAAAAAAAAATTAGATTGTTGCCTCAATGCTACCAGGCATGACTGGTCTCATAACAACTTTTTTTTGGAGAGAATAAAAATATCTATGACAGACCACATGCTTTTATATGTTTTTTTCTGGATCCCTTTTTTGCTTCAATGAAACATACCCTTATTTTGACCCTTGGGTTCACACACTGACAGATACTTCAGTTCAGTGAACATTTAGCTGTCTGATCAAGAGACCTTCAACAAAAAACTATATCTGTGTTTGCTTATACAGTAGCAGGTAAGAGACATTGCAGGACTGTGATTTACTATATTACCTGCCGGTATGCACAACCTTTTTTTTTTTAATTGCATATTTTATGGTATGCTTAAACTGTGTTTAATTACTCGCTGCAGAGTGAAATCTTCACAAGGTCATTCTGTATCACACCTTCCAACTTGACTTTATTTAAAGACGTCTTAGCATCTTCCCAATCTTGAAGCACAGTCTACAACGTGAAGAAAATCATATTTAAACACAAAGATTTAGACACTATTTTTCTGAAAATCTGCCGCCATTGGGTTTTCATGGAAAGAAAGATAGGAAGGGAAAGTCTTTATGTGAAAAACAGACTGTCAGAAAATTATTAGTAATTCTTAGTGCTCATACAGTCACTGTTGAAAGTGACATTATCAGTGACGTGTCATCAAGAAGAAGAATTGCAAAGCCACAAAGAAGACAAAGTAATTTGCAAGAGCACAGTGGGCCATCACAGTGATGCCAAGATACCTTTAAGGGATAGAAATTCCATGTATGTTCATGTACTAAAGAGTCTAAAATGGCACTGGGGTCAGGTCAAAATCTGACATATTTTTAATACATTAATGACATTTAATGGCTAAAAATCTGTGTTTGATATCCAGAATGATTTATTTCCCACGGAGGACTTGTCCTTGTTTATAATGTCTTGCCCTATAATTTAAAAGAATTCACAGCTCTAATAGAAGTAACTATCCACTGCTTCATTAAACATTAACAGCTTGAAGTCCCATTTTGGAGGTGGTTAATGAAACCGTTTCAGGGTTTACACCACCTTATCCAGCAGCCACAACGTTCTACAACATTTACCCCTTAAAGGAGAAAGAAATAATTCCAAATAATTCTGAATAATTTTGTTCCTAATGTCTACTCTGGACAACGATCACCAAAGCTAAAGCTTTTTTCCAGACTCCTGTATTTGTTCAAGGTAACTTGGTTAGCTCCACTCTCAGCCAGCGTAACTTGGGAAGCAACAGGCAAATATTCAGACAGTGACACACAAAGAGAATCTCCAAATCCCACCAGCAAAAGGTATTTTGCATCGGTGCTTATCTCAGCTTTCAAATGCAGAATTGGGTACCTCGTTACAACAGAAATTGTAAGTCTATGAATGCTAATTGACTGAAACTATTCAGATTAAAGGGGCCTCCAGCTCTGCACAGGTTTGGCCAAACAATTCTCTGTTTCAAAGTACATTACTGAAGCATTAACCTACAGTGCTTGATCGGGAAGCACCTGACTCGATGTACAGCAGCAAATGTGCAATATGTGGATTTTTGAAGCAGAGTGTCAGACCCTGAGGCTCAGTCTCCAGTGAAGCTCAGCAGTCAGTAAGTCTGGGAGCTGGACCCAGCTTCACGCCCTTGCAGCACTGGCATCTCTGGGACACTGTGAGTGTTTCACAGTCTTAATATCACGTTACATTTATGAAACTATTGCCAAACAGCCACCTCTTTGAATCTAATCGTTGGCTTTCATACCAAAAGACAGAATAGGTATGAAGCTGTTTTGTCTTCTTAACCATAACATAAAACAACCCACCCTTCAAAACAAAAAGAGGGAAAAAATGGGAACAAAACATTCATCTTTTCCTCCTGTTAGTGGTCGTGAAAGAACACTACATTTATTAAACCTGTCACAAGAGCCTGTCAGGTAGAGCAATAATCACATTAGAAAATAAGGCTGCAAATTTCAGGATCAATTGTTGAAGTTTTGTTAGTTCTGTTCTGTTCTAACGTGACAAATTGTGTCCTGGGTTGGCCTCTGTGGCACTGAAAGGTGCCCATTTTTGCTGTAGCTCAGCTGTTTCTCAGGAGAATGAAGAGAACAAGCTATGTTAGCCCTTCACCCTACCTCTCCAGTGAATGTTGCAGGGAATGAATGCTTGTGTTCGTGTTGGGGTGCTACAAATGCCAAATATTGAGCCTACTTTGCAGTTCTCCTGCATTTTTTGCAATCATTGACATCTCTGTAAAACAAGCAACAAAACATCTCTGTAAAACAAGCAATATACACATTTATGGTAACTCTTCCTGTGAATTCTGAAAGGTGTAAACCAGGGGATAATCAAGCCCACAACCTAAGGTTATTATTCTTTCCAAATTGCTCTATTAACTTTCAGCTTCTTTCTATCCTTGAAAATTATTGCTTGCTGGTAGAGAAGTCTATTTTACATTTTTAAAAAAGGAGAACAAAAGAGAAGCAATCAAGTCTTTTGGTAGTATGTAAAAAAATATCAATATTTTTATATTTCCATATAAAGATCTGACCAACATAGCTCAAGATCTACAAAAGATGAGAGATAGAAGATGCTGGGGAAACCAGTATCTACCACAAGAAGAACAGCAAATCCTAATATTGAGAGCAGCTACTGACTTGTTGTACAGGACATATTATAGGGTGGAAAAAAGGAACATTTATTTTCTAAGCAACTTCAGAGCCAAAAGGCAACAGAAAAGAAGCATCACGTGGATGAAACCCTTCCACATCATTGTAAAAAACAGATTATATCTGCTCCTTGACAGCAGCCACAATGTATGGCCATATAGCCATAATGATATGGTCTAGTTAAACCCAGCCCTCCATGAAAGATGTATGCCATGGATTTTTATCTATGGGAAAAGCAATGTGCAACAAACTAATTGAATGCATAAATCTCCAAAGACCCTGAAAATTTGAAAAGCATCAGCAGAGGAAATGTGTAGGAACAGTGAAACAATGAGTCAATATGAGTCACTCATTACAACAGAACATTACAACACCATTAAATCCTAAGAAAGGGTGACAGCACCAAAACACTTTATTTGAAAGCAATTCTAACTTCCTAAAGAAGATTTAATAAATGGTTATTTGACAGTAAGATGAAATTAGTACCATATACCAAAACCTTTAAGTAAATGTGCCAAAAAATCACAAGTTTCCAGCACTACTGCATGAAGCAATACCTGTAGGGATACATGGTGAGCAGTGTATTTTCGCCCTGACTTTAATGGAAACAACACTCTCCGGGGACATCATTATGGACTAAGATGTGCTACACCTCAGTCCACAAAACGGTGTGGGGTTTAACCTGCGTTTCAGTTCAGAAAAAAAAGGTTAATATTCCCACATTTTCATGACCAGTCTCAACAGACTGGGGCAAAACAGTGAAAAGAGAAATTGGAAGCTAGAACATGAAATAAAACAATGTACCTGATGAGCCGTGATTTCATTTCAAAATACCAGCAACACTGGACTTCTGATCAATGAAGCTACTGCAGGAAATCAGCCTGCAACCACCACTGTTGGCACAAAAACAGAGGCTGTCTACAGCCAAGATGAAAGAATTCTGCATTTAATTATAGTGACACTTAAATTAGTTACTGAATGCTCAAATCACAGGAAAAGAAATGAAAATATGCATTTGGATTTCTTGCTCTAAGGCCTGAAGCTAGAGCATGTCATGTGGGGTAGATGTGATGTCCATTATATAGACATTCAGGTGGATTTCCTCTTATGAAAGGAAATGCTCTGTTTCATAACCCTAAACCAACAGATACATTCCAAGATTTTCTAGCAATAGGCAAAACCCACCATTAATAGAACCAGATTATACAAGAAATAATTTCTGAGTGTTTTTTAGACTAAGGGAGTAAAAAAAAAATGTAACATACTGCACTTCTTGAGACACAACCAAAAACATTTGTAAAATATTTGTTGCATCTGTACTATATCATCTGCTCAGTGAAATTATAGGTTCACAGGTAAAGCTTGTCACAGATGGCCAACTTCATTCTCCTCGGAGGAAATCTCGGGTAATCACACCAAAATACCAAAATGGATTAGAAAAAGGCCACACCTTGATCACTGTAGATCTGAGAATGACACAAATGTTGAAAGAGTCTGAGCTGAATACTGCAATTTGTGCATGTGGTAACTCCAAGTGGTTAATTCACAGACCTTTGCTTTCTCTTTTACTCCAAGTGAGCCGCTGCAGGGCTCGTGGCACTGCTCACTATTACATGGAGGGACCATTTATTAAAGAGAAGAGAAAAGCAACTATATCCCCCTAAATTACTGCTTGGTCATAAACAAAGTGCAATTCTTCAACAAAATTTAATGTTCTTATTAAAGTTACAGGAAATGGCTAATTGTGTGGGTAATGTTTCTAGTTTTGTTTCATTAAATAATGTTCAGTATTTATCTCCAGATGGGTTAGGTAAGCACATGAACAAACCACAGTAATTTGTATCATCTCAATGTGAAAAGAAAGAAGACATCAGAGATCATTTAATAAGACAGAACATCCCTGTGAACCCAGCATCACAAATAAAACTACTTTCACACTATTTACATCAGATACAGGACTGATGTCATATGGTGACAATAAAGATACAAGAAGAGCCTGAAACGCTCTATTCACAAAGTCATTTTGAAATAACCATCAACGATATAGAATATATATTCCCTTTACAGGTATAATAATCTCAATCAGCTGATTATGGTTTCTTGCTTCAGAACAGGTTGATTTATCCAAGGGGACACTATAAAAATGAATAAATATTTCACAAATTTTAGTTATCAAGGAAAACCTTGAGAGCAAATGTGAGCATAACAAATTTAAACTCATCAAAACCTTATTCTTCAAAACCAGTTGTGACATCAAAACAGTTGTCACAGACTTGAAACCATTCACACACCCTTCAGAAACCAAATCCTGATTTGCACCTCTTTCCTTCCTGTCCCCTCTCTTCTCTTTTCTCTCTCATCTCATACAGCACAAGCTCTCAATCTAACACACTTTTCTGTGGAAGGGGTAGAATTTTTAAAACCAAGGTTTTAATACCAACTATAACCTGAAAATTCAGATCCAACATTTTACAAAACGGGATGACATGAGGTAATAGAGATGGGCATAAAGCTCAGCATCCTGTCTGCATCTTCTGTGCTGAGAGTGTTTCAGTCATATTTAACTGTAACAGGTTTCAAACTTCATCAAAAACATGCTAAAAGCCCTTTTGGGTTTGGAAATAATTCGCCACACACTTTTCTTCCTACAAACATGTTGATCCTCGCTAAGATTTTGTTAGACTAATGGGAAAATGTACTCTTAGTGATAGAGATCTCTCATTAAAAAATAACTTAAAAGAATGTCAAGATGCAATCTTACGATGATTTTTTAAAGTAAGAAATATAATGGGACTCTCTAAATGTAAAGCCAAAAAAAGAGAGGTAAAGGAGTCAAAATAAAAACATTAACTTAGCAATTTCTTTCTACTTAACTGGAATAAATAATTACATTTGAGAAAAAAATACTTCTAGAACTGTTACTGAAAAGGACATATTCCTATTGAAATTATTCTGTTCCAACAAAAATGCATTTTCTGATTAAAAATTGTCGCTTGGAAACATTTCAATCAATCGTTCCTAGTTCAAAACCAGCAGCCTCCACTTCAGTGTCTTCTAAATGTTGAGTCTACCTATTGAGCTAAGGGACAATTTTACTGATCAAAGTTTATCTTGGGAATATTCCAAAGAAAATAAATAGGGAATTAATTTATCATGCTGTTTATAATGACAAATTGTTGGTATTTGTGCCAGTATCACCCATACATTTCTAGCTGGAGCAGCTTAGTTATAGCTAACAGATATTGAAAACATGCCGTTGATCAACCTTGGATATCTTCCATTGGTATACACATTTTATTCTCTGATTAAAAAAAAGAAGCCTAATAGCATTGCACTTGCTGAAAGCAACTACCTACTTAAATTATTTCTCAAACTTATTTAATATCTTTTATTATTAGGAACTCATTATGGAAACTATTCCACAAAGTTTAAAACTTCTTTAATGTTTAATTGCATTTTTGATCATTAATTACATCTGCAGATAGACAGAACTTTTTAAATCTTAATTTTCTCATTTGAGTTTGAAATAGAGTTTGCTGCCCAATAAATTTTATTTTAGTGCAAAGACAAGGCCCATGTATTGATGAACCTTTTAAAAGAAACCCGCAGCTCAATCAGAATAAAATTCTATTTATCTACCATTTCATAATACGAGAATGAAAAAGTCATCTTTGCAGCTGAAATTTTGAGTTCATTGGAAACCATCTTTAAGATTTATTATTTATATATTTTATAATAGAAGCTATGATATGGAGACTTTTTATTTAGAAGTATCTGCTCCAGAAGCACAGCCACTGAACTTGTTAGTGAAAGGAGAGAAGTTCTTGTCCTTTATGTCCACTACGAAAAACACCAGTAAGGGGTACAGCGCAAACACTGACATGTGGGTGATGGTTGGGCTTGATGATCTTGGAGGCTTTTTCCAAACGTGACAGTTCTATGATCCAGTGATATCTCATGTTCTGAGAGTCAGCAGCACCTGGTGCAAAGCCCTCCCCACCCCCAGGTCCTGCGAGATGGGGGCTCCTTTCCGGCTCTGGGTCTGTGAAGGTTCACAGGGCACATTAATGGTAAAGCACCAGCATCCCACATCTCCTATGCTGGAATAAACACCCTTCTCTTCTGGCTTAAATTATCTCTGCTGTGCCTTCACAGACACGCTGTGACTGAAGAGAAATGATCCTGATGGTATTGGGTCCTGGCAGGGTGAGAGCCTGGTGGATCTGACTGAGCGGCAGAGCAAGCTCCTGAACCCTCCGCTCATGGAAACATAACTCACCCTGCAATGGATCTTTTAAACCATAACGTGGGGATGTTTCTGAGATAACAAACAGCATTTTGTTCAATTCAGCAACAAACAAAAATGCTTTCATTTTCCTGTGCAAGTGACATTTACCACAGACCCCTTCTATAACCAGTATCACTTGTAAGAAACTTTCCTTCTTCACTTTCTTTTCCCTCCTTACCTCTATTTTTTACAATGTAAGTAATTTGAATTATCCTACCTGATCCTTGATTAGTTATGTTCATTTACTTGCAGAACTGTGTTATTTTCCAGTATGGTTTATTTAGGAAGTTTAGGCTTATAAGCAACAGATCTGAAAATATTAAGTCACATGACTTTAATTATTATATTTTTAAAAATAAAATTAACAAACACTATTTATGACAGAAACTATTCTATTAAACTTAGGTGTTTATCTGAAAGGTTCAGATGTAAGAAGTTTAGCTGGAAGTACATGGAAAAAAGGGAAACCAACTTGCCCACGATTTTTCTAGAGATGGAAGAGGTGATGAACAGGCAGCCAGTTATTTATATGCCACTCCTGTGGTTCTGACAGAAGAGTTTTGGCTAAGGGTTTAACTATTAGGATCTTGCATTCCCAAAGAAGGAAAATTATAAATAATTGGGTGATATATTAAAATAACAGTAATGAGGGATGCTCAGTACTAGGAAGGCTCTGCTGTGTGTGCTTGGTTTTCATGTGCCTATTTAGGTGGCACAAAATGATGTAAGTTTAAAGATGGACATTGTATTTACATTTGCACTTTGGAGATTTTTTATTATTGCTAGTCCTACCATACTGTTGCAGTATCTTCAGTGTTCCTGCTACAGTTAGGCTGTAGATAGAACACTCTGGAATAATAAAAACATCCTTCACTGAATATTTCTCTGGCTGTTACTTTAATTTCTAAATAAAATAATGAAGCTGCATAGCCAGCTCCAAGGGACTCCATTCCATTTCATTTATAAATACAAAAATATCTTGTCCATTTTTACCAAAATGTATTTGGGAAAACAGCTGCCTCAACTCAGGCAAACATAGAGCTAAGACTTCTGTTTTGACATTAATTAATTTGAAACCAGACAATTGTTTTAGATAACAGCATTAAAAAATTGTTAAGAATTAGATAAAAATAACACAGACTATTTTTGATGTGTAGCTTCGAGAATATTTTTGTGACAGACATATAATTCCTTATTTTGTGTGCAAAAGCCCCCATGGCTGATAAGGAAAATTAAGGCAGCCATGTACATCTTAGTCACAAGATTTTCCTCCTGCTAGGAGTACCTCTAAGAATATTTCCTTTTACTTACCGAAAAGTTTTTAGACAATTTGACGTATTTTGGCAAGTCTGCTACTTTCAGATATTTTTTGTAGCGTCAGAGCTCAGACAGCTTGAACTTAGTGCATTTTAACAGAAATATTAAATGGTTCACTGAAAAACACACAAAAAAATCTTTGCTAAATCCCTCTTGCTCTTGAAGCTCCCGTGTCTGTAGAACCAGGGTTACCACTGCCCTTCCTTCACTCCCCTCATACCCCATACCTGAGGACTCACAGAGGCTGTGATTTATGTGCCCAGCCCTCCCCCTGCACTCTAATTTCATTCCTTTTTTGAATCCCATGTGTTGTTTATCCCTTGACCTCACTTTTCAAGTGAGAAGGACTGCTTATCAACAGCTTCCAAGCTGCTGATTTCCCTGTCTCTGACAGGCAGCCTCACACCACTCATATCATTTATCCACAGGCATTAAACCATAGAGTTTCCAGCTGCTGCAGCAGCACTTTGTCCTGAAGAAATAAACAATCTGTTTTCAAACCCAGCAATGACTGGGACCTGTCCTGACTAACAAACAGTGTTTCCTTGGAGGTGGCATCTGACAATTAAACAGGGCCAATTTCTGAAGATCCTGCTTTATTAAGGATTATTAAGAGATTTAAATTTAATCCATTCTAGTACATAAATGATGAGGGTGTGGATAAAATATTGAATTTCATTCCTTTGGGTACAATTCTCTTTCAGTACTTGGGGAGAATAATTGCTGGTAAAAGGGATAGGTTAATGGTGCAACTGTCTGCTTATTTGTTTGGTTTTAAATAGAAAACAAAAAATAAAATTCAGACTTAACTGAGTAAGAAGTCTGGAGTTTATGAAGAAATAAAATCTCAAAGGTTGCTGATCTTTCTCACATTGCAATGTTTATGGAGATTTTGAATCCTCAGATGATCTTTCTGCCTTTCCTTACGAACATATCCTACCTCTACTGATGATTTGGCTATTTAAAACCATCTTTCCTTGAGTTTAAACATGACATGTTGGCATTGGAAAACACTGTTTTGAATAAGTTTTGCTGTTTGCCTTGTGAAAGTCAAAAGAAATACTGAAGTAATGCTTGTGCCCTTGATTCTTTTCAAAATGAGGCTTTAAGGGAAAAATAGTATGAGTTGGATTCTTTCCAGTGGTCTTGTTCAGCGCTTTGGCAAACAGAGATAATACTTTAAAGAGAGGAAGCAATGGTAATGACTCATTTTGCTGAGGAATCTAAATTTTATTTGAAAGCATGACTCCTGTGTTTGTAAATACACTCTGATCATGATTCTGTGCTCACACCCAGCACTTCTGTAGTTATGCTCTGCTTTAATGCTCCTCTCCAGAATTGTTCCATGGCCATTCCTGCCAATCTATCCTCCTTATTTTAAATGACACACAGTACGAGATGAAACAAGCCCCCAATGATTATAATAAAACCCAGGTGGATGCTAAGCAAATATCCTGTATACAGAGAAATGTAGGTGCACTTGTAGCTCCTGGATCAGGACACAGTTTGACAGAGGCAGTGCAAGCACCAGTGCCTGTGAAGACCTTCTGGCATAGCTGGTTCATCCATGATAAAATCCAGGAGCTCCAGGCACCTGTACAGACACAGACGAAATCTGTAATGAAATCTCTTCATTACTGACACCCTTCTAATTGGGTTAAGGAACCCAGCACTGCTGTGCTTTCCATTGCTACATCATTTGCGTGAGTGAATGTCACGGGCTGCTTCTCATGGGAAGAATGCTCAGGAGTGAAGGAATCCCAGCCTTTCTCACTGAGAATCAGGTAGAATTTGGTTATTTATCCTGGGGAAGAGAAGACTCAGTCTCACTGCTCTCTGCAACCACCTGACAGGAGGCTGTAGCAAGGTGAGGGTCGGTCTCTGCTTCCAAAGAGCAAGAGAAATGCCAAGAGGAAATGACCTCAGGTTGTGCCAGGGGAGGTTTGGGCTGGGTATCAGGAAAAATTTATTCACTGAAAGGGCTGCCAGGCATTGGAACAGGCTGCCCACAGCAGTGGTGGAGTCATCATCTCTGGAGGTACTGGAAAGGTATAAACATGGTGGTCAGGGACATGGGTGTGGAGGAACAGTTGGACTTGATGATCTTAGAGACCTTTTCCAACCTAAACAAATCCATGATTCTATTCCAGGATACTAGCAGGAAGAGTCATTAAGCCCAGAATGAGTCCATTCACAATCCAATTTCTTGATCTGTAGGGTTTGTGTTGCATTTTATTATAATAATTCTCTTTTCCTTAGTTCCTGGCCACCAGTAAATATTATTGCCCAGTTTCTCACCAGAGCTCGGTTTCAGCCACAAACTTTCACTGCCTCATGTGCCAAATCCTGAGAACTGGGAACCCATTTAAAACTCGAAGTCAAATGTAGCAAGTGGGGAATGCCAACAGCTGGTACCAAAGTACTTCAGACACAAAACAATTCAATACCATGTTATCTTACTTAGATTTAGGAAGATTTTTAGTATCTTCTAATGTTTTTAATACAGATATTTTTTATCCACAACTGGAAACTCAGTGGAAAAGACAGAAGTTTAGCAGAAACCCAAGAAAAAGGGAAGGAAAGCTTCTTTTCAAATGTAAAAGCAGAGTGGCTATTCCTGTGTTCCAAGGACTAACAGTTGGACACAAATGTACTGGAAAATGACAGAATAATTATTTATTCATAAAACTTAATGCCAAATTCCTTTTTATTTTTAATATAGTTTGCATTTTGAGTAAGCCAATCAGGTGATTCCCAGTATCTGATATAAAGATGATTGAATAATAAAAATGGTCAATTTCAGCCAGAAATACAAAGAGGCATTTGAGAAACAGAGTCACAGGAATACTGAGCAGAACATCCTCATACAAACATACCACTCAAGCTGCTGTATTTCAATGGGGAAAGATTATTATCCCTCTCCAAGTATTAGAAAAGGTGTAGGAGTAGAGAAGGAGAAGGAAAGAGACTTCAAACGAGAACACTCTTAGTGAGTCACTGCTGTGGTGAGGGGTAGAAAATATCCTACTGTTTATCAAAGACTTCAGAAAGGCATTTGTGTGTCCTGGGTCCATTTATCTGCTTGCAGGATCACGGGAAAGATGAGAAGTAGTGGGGAAAGAAAAATTGATGGACTTCCAGGGCATTTTCTTACCACCCACTCTTGTACAGCTCACAATACTTAGAACATTCTTTACTACATGCTCTTCCTATCTGTTTTGCCAGTGCCAGCTAATAAACCTCAGTCATTTTCTTAGCTGACTACCTGGCAAGATGGAGAGCAGTAAAAGCCTGCACAGGCACTGTCAGACTCTGACTGAATAGGTGGGAAAATGGTAATGTTTTTTGTCAGAGCTGAATTTAAGCTTCTAGCAAATCTGAAACCTCAGGTGAGATGTTGGGATGATTTTCTGAAGTCTTTTTTCTCGAATACCCACCTCCCACTCGGTTATGATGAACAGATAATAAATCCCTGTCAGTCTGTACAGGAACTGTAGGAACTAAGGAACTTTTGCTTATCTACACAGAGCCCTCTCATACAAGGTTAGACAGGAAAATAATTTGGCATTCCCAATAATTTGGTAGGCCTTTTAGTTAGCTGTTTTCTCTCCTCGTTTGCTCTTCCCAGCTGAGAACTGGATCTTCCTCAAATAACTTATCTGGTATTTCTTAGGCTTTTAAGAGACCAAATCAGGTTGAGGCAACACAAGTTAAGTATCACAAAATAAACAATGAAATTCCATTCAGCTGAAAAAGATTTTGCCTCAAATTCATCTGCTTAGATACTAACACCCCTCAGTATGCCCAAATTCAATTCTTGTTTCTAATATATATGGACCTCATATGGGCTGTAATTCAATTCTGGGCAGCTGCTCAAGATTTTTTTTGAGATCTTCTGAAGCACTTTTTAGCTCAAAGACACCACCATCCTTTCTATTTTAGACACATATATAGGGTATTCTAAATACTTCCACAGGAACAAGGAATTGACACAAAAAATATTGGTCGGTGCAAAGACCAAGGTATACGAACTGTATGAACTCATCAGCAGATCATAATAGCAATTCTCTTATGAATAAAAAAATTAAATACAAAAAACAAAAAACAAGGAAGAAATTCTTTTATGTATAAGTACCGTAAAGAAAAATAATATGCTTCAAGAGATAGATTGCTTTAAATCACGAAATGATGAAATTTAAGGTAAATTCCAAACCAAGTTGTGCTTTATTAAAACATATAATTATAGCTCCATTTCAGCTGTCCTTTATGGCAGGGATTACAGCAAGCTGTTGGCAAAGGAGGGCTGCTATCTTATAATGATACACAAACAGCATATTGCAATTGAAGAATTCTTCCTGAACAAAACAGAGTGTTAACTGAATGTTAAATTTCTGGATTTGGCACTTGGGAGGCTTTGACAGGACTGGAATGAACAGTATCCCACTGGGAAGCAGGAAAATAACAGCTATGGTGATGCTGCTATGTGCACTGCAGTCTGCTGATTCAAGGGTGTGTGCAGCAGTCAGGTGAATTCACAGCCACTGTATTTACATGTAAACACAGCAGGAATCATGCACGGCAGTGGTGGAGGGAATGTGTCTGTGAGGAAGGCACAGCTGCTATCTGTTCCTTAAGGAAAGGGAGCTGTGTGTGCTGTGGTGTGAAACACCCGGTGAGGGGCACAGCCCATGTTCTGTGTGCTCTGTGTCAGCCAGCACCTTCGCTTTTCTCCAGCTCTGTGCAGCTGCTGCACAGATCAGGGATGGTTAAAGGAGACTGCCTGAGTGAGGTGTAGCTGGAGCAGCAGGATCACTGGATGTACAAAACCCTGCTCCTGGAATCAGGCTGCAAGGTGTGGACAAGGACAGGCTGCAGCTCAAACTCACATGGAGATTTCCAGCGCTCCCTCACCTCGCTGAAGCCAGCCCCGTTGTCCTGTGTTCCACGTCCCACTAATTTACCCCAAAAGATGCCTCAGTGTTTGCAATGCTCTTCCATTTGTGGGGGAACTGACTCAGAGTGCTCTGATCTGGAGTTCCTCCATGTTCTGGGATAAACTCAGAAGAATGTCCATGTTAAAACTGACTTTTCCAGCTCAGTGGAGCTGCTGAAGGGCAGCCGTGCAAGGCAGAGCCTGGGGTGGCCAGACACCTCTGCAGGGCTGCTGATATGGAAGCAAACTGGAATATCCCACAGGAATGGGGTGACTGGAAACAGAAGCAATGGGTACTCGAGGAAAGTTAACACTACTGAGTACAAGGTCATGCACTTAGTTGCAAGAACTTAGCTGAACCGAGGATCCTAAAGTTATAAACCTGCACAGAACAGGAGGGGTCAAGCACTTGCCAGCTCTGAAGGAAGGGAAAAGGCAAAAAAGCAATTTATTGTGTGGGCAGAGAGATATCACCAAGACATGGCAAGTACAAAGCAGAATTGTACAAGGTGCTAGTTCATGCCCTGAAGGCTCTGAACAATTCCATTTATCTATGTTACAATACTAAGAATTAAAACCTGATGAGAGCAGAGAGGCATCGTAATCAGAGACAAGTCTTCACTCCAAAGAGACAAGGCTAAAACAACCTGGCCTGTTTAGCCTAAAAAAACAAGAGCCAGAGAGAAGTATGATTGCTCTTAGAAAATACTTCAGAGACACTCCAGGAAGGGAAAAGATATTTTTAAAGCTAAAATATTGGCAAAGGAACAAATGGGTATAAACTGCTTTGAATATATTTAGGCAGTAGAGTAGATGATAATTTTGATCAGAAGAGAGAGGTCCTAGAACAGCCTCCATGAGGAACAGCTGGAGGAACATTTCGTAGATGGGATATATTTAGTTTATTAAAGGATTACGTAACATATTCGCACACCAGAACGGAAGACTGTTTTTGATGACCCAGAAACTCTGGGAATCCTGCCTTCCCTGTACACCAGTGACTGTATTTGAAAGCAGGAATTACATTAACCAAGGTCTATCCAGTCTATAGAAACTTCATGTCTGATTCCCTTCCAGACTATGTTATCTGGCCATGTAAATTTTCACGTAAAAAGAATAGGACAACATATATTTACTACAGCTGAAAAATACTATCAAAGGCCACCCTTAAATGCATTGTCTTGTTGAATCTCTCTTATTAAATGAAAGTTGTCAGTGTTAGCTCTTCCTTATGCCAATCTATAGGCACTTTAATAATTGTACTATTAATGTGATAACTATTAATAAACAATTTTAGATTTTATGAACCAAACTTGTCATGCATTCTTATAATTTAAAGCATTTTATATAATTTAGCAGACATTAAAAAAAAGGATTGTCACCTTAAAGAAGTACATTTGAATTCAAAATTAATATTTTCATTTTATGCTAAGCATTGATCAAAGAGCATAGTCTAGTTCTTTTGTATTTCCATGGAAAATGCTAAAGCATAGCACTGCAGTTCATGTTACCTTACACTGACTGAAGATCAGACATTTACAAAAAGTGAATAATATTTGCATAGCAAATGAGCATCTAATAACATGCAGTAAGATATGTAATGTCAAATTTGCATGAGATATTAGCTTTTATAAACAGCTAATGTCTCTGTCATTATCCCCTTTACGAGTCTGTTGTTGAGGGGTTTTTAAGAGCCTCATAATTTCCATCTGATGGGTTATAAAAATAACAACTTGATTTGGATATTAGCTTAAAATGTTAATCACATTTCATACCGCAAAAAACAGAAATCAGTGCTATCAGCATTTATACACACTACAAGATGTGTCCAATTTTAAAGCATTCATGACATCAACTTTGTATAGTAAGAAAAAGTTTGATCTGAAACTGGTAACGTTGGGAGGAGTAGATGCTACTAAATCTACTTAATCTATGAAAATGGCATGTGTGCTGTAGGACAACTTCTGGATGCCTCCTCCTGGTCTGGAGGAGTAGCAGGTGTCCAACCCTGCATCGTCTGTTCCTGTGGGCTTCAAAATATTGTTAAAAACCACAGTGAAGATTTAACTTTTAATGAGAGCTTCTGGTACCTGCTATTTGTTACGTTGTTATCAGACAGAAAAATTTGTCTGTGATTAATGCTAATTAGCGTGATGCTCTGGCTTAGTCTTTCCTGTACACCAATGAGCAGTCATGTTTTAACTTGAATTCCTGGATTTACATTCATTGGATTTTTATCTCATCTGACAGAGCAAACAGAAACTGTCAGTTTTCACTTCATATGGTTTTGCAGACTCAGAGTGAACAGTGCATTTTTCTTTCTCTGTCTGAAAGCAGAGCAAGATCCCTGCTCACATTCACGAGGCATGAGTGAACAGAGAGGGCTCTATTCTGTCCACCCTCGCCAGGTTCAGCCTGGTGTAACTTGGCACTGGGACAGTAACTCCTAGCTTACCCTTTTGTAATGCAAGCAGGGTACCAGGTTCTGGGATTTCCCTCAGCTGAAGCTGTTTGAAGGGCACACAAACCAGTCTGCAATATAATGGATGGTTTCAGCTGTCAGCCCTCGTTACTGCCTGGACACCCAATGAGCCCACCACAGTTGTTTACTGTATTTCAGATATTTCCTCTAGTAAATACAAAACTTCAGATAGAGTTTGCACTGATTTAACCTTCTTTATTTATATATTGCAGCCTAAGCAGCTGCTAAAAGCATGTGTTAAACTCTTGCACGTTCACAAGCAACCAGCTGCAGTAAAAGATGAATTGTGTTACCATGTATTATTGTTAATTTTGAATTGATTTACAGCTAAAACAATGTTTTCTTTCTAAGAATCCTACTTCTGTTCTCCCACTAGTTGCTCATTGATGTAATTTAAACGATTTTGGTACAGACTTCCCTGGAACAACTATAAGACATCAGATTAAAGTCTGAGGCATAAAAAGAACATGGAAAATTAAAAAGGTTATATATATAATTTTTTAGGCTGTCCAGCTGACTCTCCAAACTCACAGGCAAGTTTGCTATTTTAGCAGTGATCTGTCAGCTTTGGGGTATTTGGAAATGTGAATTCTCACGTGCAAATTGTCTCAACACAGTTTACTCCAGTCCGTCCCACCTTGAACACTTCAGCAACAGCAGGTGCACAGCCCAGCTGCACATGGCAGAACGAGCTCTGTGCTTGTAGGGCACAGTGGTTCTGGCTGATGGAAGCTTGCACAGAGGGATCTGCATCATTTTATACCTCAGTTTTACCATTCATAAAACAGACTCCCTCAGCGCAAACCCCTGTTCAGAGATGGGTGCTGATGCTTGATCTTTAACCAACTGTGAGACTTTCTTTTTTTTGGAACCATATAAATTCCCATTCATGCTATACTTCAATGAACGATTTCTTATAACTGCTAGAAATCAAGAATCCATTAAATTAGTTTTATTCCTTCATTTTCAAACTCCAGCTGAAGAGTTGGAAAAGAGAGGCTGGTACAACTCTTTAAGCTGATACAGGTATTTGCCACCAGTTTCTATTTCAGTCATTTTACCTCGCCATTGCTGCCTGAGGTGCACAGATCATTCAGGGACCAAATCATCATAACACAGGCCAAAATGCACTTTATGAAGCTAGGAAGCCCTCAAGGATAGCACCAGGGTTAAATGACAGCTTTTGTTCAGCTCTGTGCTTTGCTGTGCTGGGGATCTGTCCCCGGGCTCTGGCAGCAGGTGATGCACGTGTCTCTGAGAGTGCCTTACTTACTGATTTGGAAGAAAGCACCAACATTTCATCCTGCCTGCTGGATTTAACTTAGATGGATAGACAGAAACTGAATACTAATAACAGCAGAAGAAGAAAAGAAATGACTCCACGTCCTTGCCAGCTGAGCTTTCCTAATTGCCGGCCACAAATTTGGGAGTTAGAGCAGGACCGAGTTTTGTGAGTTGTTGTGATTGCTGCACTAAAAGAAATAATTTCTCTGCAGAAGAGTTTCTTTCTCCCCTTCACAAACCAAGTGATGCTATGGGTCACTAAACAAGGAGGATAAAAATATTTTGGAGTTCAGCAGTCAGAACAAGTATTGTACAAAGAGGCCTGCTGGAGTTGGAGGCAGCCTAAAGAAAGACTTCACTGAAGCTGGAAGTAAAGGACAGAGACTTCTGATGTCTGGTGCATGAGGAGTGACTCCTTTTCACCCCCACCATCTCCTTCACATCCCCCAGTGACGTCCCCTCCATTAAGCACTTACACTTGAGGTGTCATACACATCCTTGCATGAGAGCAGAGAAAAAAATAGGTGTACAACAACAACAGCAAAAGGCAGAATGATCAGGAAGAGACTGTTGATTCAGGTCAAGAAATTTACTTCCAAATAATATTTTAAGTAAACTGATAAAGTGGCCCCACCACCCACCCTGCTCTCTGCTCACATGAAAATTGGCATGACCCAGAGCCCGCTGATGGCATGAGGCTGAAGGGCAAAGCACCAGCTTTGCTCATGGCCTTCTCCAGAGGATGGAGAAGTCAGATCTCTCTCTAGAGGCACAGAAGTTTTCACGGGGGCTGTACAGGTGCAGCAGAGGCTCCTGAGGAATGCTGGCAGAACCCGGGCAGGGCTGCAGAGCTGACCCACGGGGCACTTCATGGCATTGATGAGGGGGTAACTGGAGATGGGGGTAAAACTCCACAGCTTTACCTTCCCCCCAATTCCTCTGAGTTTTACAGAAAGATTAATGACTTAGATGCACACTTGTAACAGCTTAGAACACCAAACCAAATAATATTTATTACATATAGTCATGGTGTATTTTACGGTCTGCTGGAACCATCTCACAAAATGTTAATTTTGAGAGCTGTTTCCCTTCAGTGAAAATGGGACAATCAACACAAAATTACATCAAGAAAGACCTGAAGTGTACAAAGAGACAAGAATGGTTTGCACATTCCAAAGCTTTGGCAAATCTACTTTTATTCTGAGGAAATTATAGTTCTGCATGAATTTCAGGCAATATGAGGAAAGGAAGAAAACATCAATATTTATTCTGTTATTCTGACTCTCCAAGTATCCCTAGTTATTAAAGCTACTACTGTGGTTGTGAAAATACAGACCTCACCTCAGTAAAAGTGTTCTGATCTATGTGGTAGAGAAGCTCCTACTGAAATTTCTCATTGATCCTAAGAGTCTCCAGATTAAGCTAAATCCTTATTCATGCTTACATCACAGCAGCACATTTTCAAGCTTTTTTTCTTTTATGTAGATTTTTTTTTCCCCCTCCATAGAAACAAATTTGGCCTAAATGCCTGTAATGATTGCTCTTGCACCAAGCCTCAGTGCACACAAAGTCATTCACATGGCAAAGCTAATAATTTTGGTATTCTGTTTGGAATTTTATACTCTCTATTTTTATTTAAAAGTTTTAAAAGTATTTATTAACTACAGAGAGAAGAAAAAGAAAAACTGCATTAGCAAGACAGTGCAATTACATCATTGCTGAGTTCACAATAAACTGCTGTCAACTCTTCAAGTACACACAGAATAGAAGGAGGTTTTACAATCTGTCACCATCTCCTGACAGGCAGGTAAGTCACTGCTAATAGTCAAAACAAAGCTCCTTTCTGGGGTCCAACTTCTCCCAGGAATGCTCTGCAAGATGACAGTCTTTAGTTAATTCGCAACTAGAACACGTTTTTGCTTCCGATGTGGAAATTTTGCTGCTTTCCCAAACACAACCAGAGAGCTGAGCTCTCCCCTTTGAATTCCTTTTTGCACCTGAGCCCTGTTTGACACAGCAAAGACACATCCCACAGGGATTTTTACCAGCAAATGTCACTGGAAGCAGATACTTCCCTGCCATTTGTGTTTTGAGAAGCACCCATTAGACAACTCAGCAGGGTCCTCTTTAAGCCGTTGTATTTGATAACATTTCTGAAATGTTGAATGTTTCTGATGATGTTGAATGAAATTTTGGAAACCTCACCACACTTTAACCCCAGATTCTTATTCCAGGAGCAGCCAAATGGCACCAAAACACAAAGATGGAGATGGATATAGGAGATGTTTTCCTCAAGTTTGGAGCACACATTTAAACTGCTTGTAAACAACAGGTGAAAAGAACAGACCCCCTCACTACAGTCCTAAGGTAGCTAAATGAGGCAGATTGAAAGTGAGGGCTTCAGACACATTTAATGAGTGAATGTTGATGCTTCCAGACCTACAGGCCAGATGGTCCTATTTCTACAAAGCCCAAGGATGGAAAAAAGTAAAACCCTCCAGGTGTCTACTGTACACTTCAATCTGTGATAATAGTCAAGAAATGACAAGTCTGATAAATTAAAAACCCAGCAGGCAAAGCCCAAACCAGAGAGAATTTATAGAGAAAATACCATTTATGCAGCAATTTATGGAAATGAAATAGGAATTAAAACAGCTTCCTATGAAAGAACTGTAATCATTTTATTTAATCCAAAGCTTGTAATGCTTTTTTAAAAAATGCTAATCTGGAAGAAGCTGTTCTTTGCTATCCTCCACCTCTACTACAGTCTTCTTTCTCATTCAGACTTACACCACTTGTCCAGCCCCACTGTCAGTGCCTGTCATGTTGCATACTAATGTATTATTTATATTTTGTACAAACATTATGTGGTCTTCAGCCAGGCTCAAGCAGATGGATCCTGTGCTCCTGCAAAACCCTGTCATGACAGAAAGGGACGGTGCCTGCACACCAGGCTCACACAGAAAAGAACCTGTTGCAGAATGATGACCTGGGTGAACCTTAATTCGTGCATACAACATTTCAAACACCACCTGAGACATGTGTGATCTGCTGGGTTGAGTTCAGCTGCACAGGTTCTCGTGGGGAATGTTTTTACATCAGTAATTTAAGGGGAAAAAAGGCTATGGCTTCCTTTATTGAAGATAATGTTGCTTGAGCTGTGACATTCCTTATTCCAAGTAATATAAGCAAGATGAGCCAGAAGCAAGAAATTTATTTTCTCAAACAGGCAGGAAAACACATTATTGAACTTATTAAAAATACTCATGTGGATAATTTTATTCCAGCTTTGGTGTTCCTTAATTTCGGTACAGCAAGGGTTTTACAGCACATTGCTTTTTTACCAGACAGTGTTTCATTAAAATTCCAAGTTCTTGGAAAATGGAAGGTTCATTATTTTTCAAATTTACCTATTTTCAATATGCTGAAATCATTTATCATCAGGAAGCAGAGGTGTTGCTATGCACATATTCACTAAATGCCCACGTCATTACCTCATCCAGGTAAGGTATTTGAAACAGAAACCCACTGAATTTGGTCAATGTCATTGAAAAATCAAGGTGAAGCACAAAAACTGCTGATGTTCACTCAGCAGATGTGAACTAAGATTCTGATTTGTGATATCCCATACATGAATTTAGAAAAGTGTGCACAAACCAGAAGGGTGTTATTTGAAAATAACACAATGTTGCACACCTTTACTCAAAACAAATGACCTTTAACTTGCATTATATAGAATCCACTTTTTCATTTCAGAAATCTGGGCCTCATTTTGTGTGATGCCACCATGTAAAAGTTATTGATTTTTGAGAATCATAAGCCTTTTCATATTAAAAATGTTAACAGTACCTTACATCCACATTCTTGGAAAGTAGCATAGCTTGACTATACAGAATAAAACTCTTATTCCCTTATCTTTGCTGAAAACCACCTCACAATTTACTCCACAGTTGCCAGATTAGTTACACTTTTCACTTGCTCACTGCCTTCTTGAAACTAAATGCAAACAAAAAAATTCTCCATAAAAAGGATTTAATCTTTCCTTGGACCTTCCTTCTTTCAAGGTCCCAAACAGAATGAGAAGTGGAAGCTGGTATGTATTTTGAAGAGTTTACATATGTAGACTGCAGTTTTTTCACTGCNTTAATCTATCCTTGGACCTTCCTTCTTTCAAGGTCCCAAACAGAATGAGAAGTGGAAGCTGGTATGTATTTTGAAGAGTTTACATATGTAGACTGCAGTTTTTTCACTGCTGCTAATGCTTACATAATCCATTTCCTTCTCCTTCATCTATCTCCAATCTTTGTAGACTACAAACTTCTACATTGGCATTTCCTAATGAGCAGAAGCATCTGTATGAGAATCTTGTAAACAAACTTTTAAAATTCTTTCTTTAATCTTATTTTTCACTAAAACATTACTAGCATGATTTTTTTTTTTCTAATTAAAACTCTGCTATGTTTTTCCTGGAAACTTTCCAGCCCAAGAATGTAATCCCTGCAGATATATCTACACACATTTGGCAACAATCTGAAACAACATCTGATGTGAACTTTCATAGGCAGGCATCTCCCATATCTCATAATTATTTAAATAAAACCATCATCAGATAATCCACTGCACATCAAGGCATAGAAACATCACTTAGTTCTTAAGTAAATAATCTAATAGTCTGCTCACAGCCAAATATAATAAATACAATAAAGTCCAAACAACACACAAACCTTATCCTAAGAACATTCTGAACTAAAAAGTGAGGCAAAAAGCCTTTCTGGGCCCCAAAGCATTTTGCAAGCTTTATACTGGTTACACTTCACCATACATACATTTATACAATGCTGACACAGTGCCTTTGTTTGATCTACTGCTAATCAATGAAAGATGAAATGCAGCTTTCAATATTGTGTTCTAATTGCCCATCCTGCAATCAAGGCAAGTAAGGAAAAAGCCTTTGGGGATCCCAAGCACCTGCAACATGCACAGGGAACTACTGACCAGGGAAAATACACGTTGGCCACAGGTGCTCAGGTAAGTTTTCACGGATCATGGCAGCTACCAAATAGCTGGAATAGAGTATTTGTGCCCATCATCTCCAAATGTGAGCTAACAAATCACTACAGCTTTCATGGAACCCCTCTGTTCTTCCAAACTTGACCATCTCAGGAGGACAAGTGCAGCTCTCTGGCAGGGCAATCCTGACTTTGCAAATGGTTTGAGGAAAGTAAATACTTCACATACATTTCATCAGCACAACTTAACCTTCTCAATATAGTTATATCATTGACATTGGACAGTAAGAATTCAAGCTACTTGCTAAGAACAGAGGAAATTGGTGTTGGTGCTGTGAACTGAAAATGTCTCCATCTGCAGCGAGAATAGAGAGAAGGAAGACCAGGGCTTGGCATCCCTCAACAATGAATTATGGGGCTATATGGCTATAAACTTAACACTTAGGTTGTAAAAGGAACCATAAATGGAACCACAAGGCCCTGATTTATGTACTAGATAGATCCTGCTTTGAGATCTAGATTAATTCTTTAATAAAGATGCTATCCATCACTGGAAAAGGCCTGCCTTGGTTGTTTATTTGCCTATCATGAACAAAGAGTGTTAATTATGTTGTTTCAGATATAGTAGGACTTCCCTGATACTTACAGCCTGCCACAGAGCAATATGTCTTATGCAGGAATGCATTATATTTTCAATTGAAAACGACTTACCAAATTAAAACATAATTTTTTGTCATTGTAAGCCATATAATGTATTACAGCTTGCACTGCTACAAGATAGCAAGAGAAGGAAATATCATATCGGCACCTATTTTTTACTGTAGAAAATTGAGTTGTATATTATTTCAATTATCAGTTGAAAAAAGTGTCACTAGGGATGAAATAAAGCTAAGGATTAGTTTCAAGAATGTCAAAATGTCAGTAACTGTACTGAAAACATTTCTGCCTACACTACTACAAATGTCATAAGCTGAGGCATTCTGGCCACTTTTCTATCACCTTGAATAGGAATGTCATCAGGACAGGTGTTCTTACACAATCTCACCTCTTATTTATTTTGGGATAGCTCCTCTTCTCAGACAAATCCAAACCCCAGCAAAATTAATTTAAGAAAAGAGGATTTGTCTGACCACAGCCACAGTGGAAGGTGAGCTGGTACTTGGTTGGCCCCAGCTTCACTCTCTGTTTTTACTTTTGACTTCTCCCACATTGAAGCTGAATGCTACAAAATAAAAACTTCCCCAAACCTGAAGCATCCAGGCCAATTTGAGACAGAACAAAACCTTCAGGTATTTACTGACTCCAGTCTAAGACAGAACTTTAAAACAATTACAATTGTCTCATTATTACCCACTGGCAAAATTAATTTTGATCTATTATTGTTATGAAATTAAAAGGTATGAAAACATGGGCTAAAATCGATGACAGTTAATCTAATATAAAGTTTTAATGCCCAAACCCTATACATATTTGAGGTAAAAAAAAATAAATAAATGCCAAACTAGCTGCTACAGTGTCATTCAGAAGTGGGAGGACAGGTTTTGATCGTAAAAATAAGTTTTTCTGATGTGAACTGCAGATTAAGCCTGTTGCAAAGGCATGGCCGTTTTTAATTCAATACTTTGTTTTAAATCTCTGTGTTGTTCCAGCAATGAAGCATCAGTACCATTTGTTGGGTCAAATAAGCCATCAGGAGCTTAATTAGGTAACATCAACCCAAGCTCTTGAGCCTTACTCAAATTTCACTGAAACCAGTGAGTATCTTCCATTGATTTTGGCAACTTTTGCTTCAGATCCATACTCATTTCCTTCCAACCAATAAAGTGTTGCCATTTTCTCAATATCCTTTCGCAGTCCTCCTTATTTGTTTCCCCCGTGATCATTGCCATCTCTAAAATACCCCATAATGGATTTAACTTTATTTTTTAATTGAAAACAAAGGAAGGAAGGCAATACTTTTCCAATACTTCTGTATCCTTTCATCCAACTGCTGACAATTGTCTCCACAGCCACTTTATTCTTGTGCTGCAATTAAAGCAGCCAGTTGTTAGGGTTTCTTTATCTGAAGCCTCTGAATTAAGAATCCTGTGACGACAGAAATAAAAATTTCACAGTTCTTGAGCTGAAAAAATAATATTTTGAAATGTCTTCCATTCCATCTGTAATCACAAAATGCAAGCACTCGGTGTGACTAAAAATCACATTACTGGAACCTGAAGTTTCTTCAGTCTCAACAGCTCTGTTTGGGCTTAAAAAGTGTTTTGGACAAACGTTCAGATAACATGGTGGGTTTTTCCTAATTCTGCCTCCTAATCCTGAGAGCTACATTTGTTTATCACTGTGTTGCCAGTTTAATCTAAACATTTTTATTCCTATTCCTTCCCAGGTTGTCAAGATTATGTCCCTATTTACATTTTCATTCCCTTGGCTTCAAACCCAGAGTTTAAATCTGTGCATGTTTTTTTGGTAAGCCAGGAAAGCAATGTCTGGAAGTTTTAGTAAATCCAACTTCATAGATAATGAATTGTGCTTTTGATTTACAATTTTAAAGCCATAAAAGTTTCCTGAATATATTGCAGTGTCCATTATAATTTGTCTTCTTCAAGAGGACCCATTCCCTTTAGAGTTCCCCTCTTTCTCTGAAAGAAATTTCAGTCAGTGGCCATGTACTCCTGATTGAAACAAGCACTCATTTGACCTTTTAATTTTATTTTCATTTACTTTAGAGATAACAGAAGACGGATGTTAATGTTTTGTAGTTGGGACACCTGTATGTTGTCAAATCTCCTTTAACACACGGTGGTAAAAACTGCATATCTGATGCTCAACCTGTACTCACACTACCCAAAATGTTTTCCCTCCTGATTTACATGATTAACTTATTTAATGAGGCAGAAAGAAGGTCTCATCCATTGTAGTTAGTCACAAGCAATGCAGTACTGAATAAACAGCAACAGCACATTAATCTCTCTGACTTTTCATTATTACCCACTAACAGGAATACATTTGTACCTGCTTTCATGGTTAAATGCACTCGTTTGCTGGTTTTAAGAACAGAAGAAAAAAGCAACCCCAAAAATATGATACAGCACATTAAGAATGCATTTCAGATACTGCAGGAAGTGTAGTGGAGGCCAGAAGGAACAGTCTGTCCACAGCCACTGATAAGAGGCCATGGCAACATCTGACACCATGGGAAGAGTTTAGGAAAGGAGAGCACATGAAATAATTCACCCCCAAGGAAGGGAGCCAGCATGTGAGGGCTCTTTCTCTTCTCCTTTCAGCAGGAGTAAAATAACCAGAGCTGAATAAAAGATCTTGGTCTTCCATGTGTGAGACATGGAAATCCACAGTCCTTTCATGTGCACAAGTGCATGTGGGCCTTTCTGTCCCCTGCAGCTGCTGGCCCATGCTGGGGTCCAACCACACAGAATCAGTTTCCTTAGAGGCACAAAACATGATTATATATTATCTATTGCGTTTTCCTACCATTTCCTTCCCAAAGAGGTAAATAAAAAGTGGCATTTGGTGCTCTCTATAGTATGGTGCAGCCTGATGGCCTGACTGTGTGAGAGCATTGCCAGGCAGGGCCCTCTTCCCAACCAAGGGATCACCAGAATGGCTGATTATGGATAGATTCTGTCTGAACAGCCATTGCCCAGCACAGAGTTCACGTGTTCCAAAGAGAAGTGTGATGATTACAGTAAGACCCCTTCATCACAGTCTTGGCTGGGGTTTTTTTGGTTGTGTGACACCTCAGCTGTGGGAGCTGCCCTAGCTCAGCAGGACTGGTGTGCCAACATTAAAAGCCATGCTCTGGGAATGGGGTCTGACTCAGCAAGACATGGTGGACACAGACCAAGGAATTCCAGCAGCACTCCCAGAAAGTAAAACCCTTGTAACTCATCCTCTCAGTTAAAACCACCAGAGACTTGAACCACATCTCATCTTGAAACATCATTTTTTCTACTCCCAGAATAGTTGGAAGAAATGAAGATGATGGAAAATGCTCCTTTACAATCATCTCCAGCAAAGCCCCATCCAGACCCACCACTTCCAGGGATGGGGCATCCACAACTTCCCTGGGCAACCTGTTCCAGTGCCTCACTGCCCTCACATTAATTAATTTCTTCATAATATCTAATCTAAACCTGCAATCTTTCAGTTTAAAGCCATCAACTCCTGTCCTCTCACTACATGCCCTTGCAAAAAGTCCCTCTCCAGCTGTCTTGTAGCCCCTTTTAGGTGCTGGAAGGCTACTATAAGGGAAGATATTAATATCATAAGCCATACATTCATCTTATCCATTATGCAGAAGTCTTTGTATTCTAGGAATTAAATATTAGCCAGATCTATCCTTGTCTGCATGAAAAGATCAGTACCATTGACCAGCAGTACTTTGAAGATGCCAACAACTTTAGAACAGAATCTTTCCACACAAAGCTTTTTGTTGGTTTTTTTTTATACTTTTTTCTAATGAACCCACAGGCAAACTTTGAAGAAGGAGTATGAAAGGCAGTGAACAAAGCAAGGTTCACGTCCATTTCTGTCTTTGTGGAGAAAAAATAATCTGTCTGGGAATCAAGATTTTGTAATGGGCTCAGCTGTCATTGATGCTTTTTGTTCGGTCCCAATGCAGAGCAGAACCACAACCCTCCTAACCCAGTGGACTGATGTGCAGAAAGCAGCACATTTTTGAAAGATGAAGGAGCTGTTTAAGACAAAAGGAGGTAGTGATCAATATGAAATAGACATTTCTAAATGTAGGAAACCAATAAGAGAAGAGAAACTAGAAGACAGAGCTGGGGGGAGAGTGGTAGGACGGTGCAGAGACAGGGAAGGTGGGACTTGCTTTTGCTTGTTTTCTAAGCATGTTGCATTAATGTAAGTCTGTGTCAAGGCAGCATGGTGACACTTCTAGTGCTACCAAAGACAGGGAAGAAGAGTTCAGTAGTGGTTTCCCAGCCATATTTGCAAAGAAGATGTGCAACCTCTCCCTTCACTGGCAATCAAAGTCCTTAGCAGACAACACCTACTCAGGATGACTTGCTCGTACCCAAGATTCGTAGCTTAATAAATCTTGGGACTTCACTTATGCTCCAGAAGACTGAAAAAACGTGTAGTTGTAATGGAGTGTTGTGAAATATTTGACCTGAAAGGGGAAGGGGTTATAGTTCCTAACTATCCTGAATAAAGATTTCTATTTGATAGTTCCTAACCAGCATTAATCAAGTCAGGGATTGTACTATATGCAAGTTTCCCCAAAGCTGAGCACAGGAATGTTTTTTAAAAAAACTCCAGTGGATCTAATAAAATAAAGCATTCCAAATATATAAAAATATGTGCCATATAACCCAGATCCAGAAGATAACAACCAGCTAGTATTACCAGTTTACACAGCTGCTCTTTTTGTTTAGGAGATGCAATATATGACTCTGTCCTGAACTTCTAAATTCATTTCCTATGGATGACCTGAGGAAATGTGTATTCAGGAAATGAACAAAGCAAAGAACCACACATATTGCACAATAACCCTAACTACATTATATAACAATAAATCTAAATTAACCTTAATTTCATGGTATTCCAAAAGAATTTTGTATTAATTTCTGATTTGGAAGAGCTTTACCTGTCACTTTATATATCTCATATATTCTTCCTCAACCATTCTAAACAAAATTCTTTTCTAGCTCTAATATCCCATCATATTAAAACAATATTAGAGACAGAAGAGATTTCATATACTGGAGTTTTTCAATATTTTTGCAGTATTCATAGCTGAAACCACAGTTAGAAAAAAATGAATGGAATAATTTTCCATAAAAGAATTTGATCACATTTGATCATATCAAAAACATCTTGCAGTGGAAATGTACAATATGAATAATTTTTATCTTGTGACTTGAAGAAGGCAGAAATGTTCCATTTCAACTTTCATTTTGAATAATTTAATTTCCATTCAATTTACATTTATATTTACATATAGTCAGAATAAACATAAATGAAAGGAATTAACACATAAAACTTAAAGCTATTTGACCACAAAAAGCTTCAAAGTGTCTTTTTACTTCCAAAGGAATTTGAGGACAACAGTCTGCTGTCTTCACAGGACTTCTCTAGATGCAGGAAAAAAATTTGTAAAACATTTGTAGAAAACACAACACAGATGATGTTGATACTAAACAAAGGGTTATCATATTTCACTCATCTCCTGTTCCATCTGTACTGGTCTCATCAGGGGACGTCACTACAGTGAACTTACAAATCTTCATCAACAAAGATCTCTCTTTGTGACTTGATCAGACAAAAAAATACAACTTCAGAGCACAGAAGGAAAAATATCCTGGACCCTCTATTTGCCTCAACTGAGAGTCCAGCCATGAGCCACTGTGACACAGGGATTTTCAGGTGCCTAAACACAGGGGCTCCTTTGTCTCTCTCATGGTAACACTGCAATAGCAAATAAACCTGGCAATGGCAAATAATCCACTGCAACCAGATGTGCTGACATGCAATAGACACCCACACGGGTAGGTTAGACATTTCCCCTCATGAAACCATGTATTCCTTACAAAATTGACAAAATAGCTGAAGAACAGAAAAGCAGTACCAGACTCTTCAGAGGCTGATACAGTTGCACCGCTGTTGAGCAGAGTTTTGGTACAAGGATGCTGATGTCTGCCTTTGGGATATTTATTAAAAGTTAATAACTAATGCTGGGGTTGTGAATTCAGCATTAATATAAAAGAGATTAGGTTTCACCATTATTCCCTGGGGCACAATTTCACAATCATCTACCTTCATTTGGCCCTCTGACAACTACAGATCAGCCTACAGAAACTTCTGCAATGCAACTCTTTGGTGCTACACATTCAGTGAAAGGAAAGCCCTGCACATGCTCTCTGCTTTTTCAATATTCTATTTTGTACCAAAACAGAAGGACAAGGAAGAGTTTGTTTCAAAACCATTGATATCAATTGGAAAAAAAAATATATATAGACATGGGAAAGAAAGAAAAAGCAGGTAAGGGGCAACACAGCAAGGTACAATCAGTGGAAATAAGAATAAAGAGAAACTATGGCAAAAGATGAAAGTTTGGAATAAAACAATCCACAAGTCCCATTTCCTTAGCCTGCAGCTGGTTCTTTTATTGCTACAAGCTGTGTTTATGGGAACCTGAGCACCCTGCAGCCTGATAAACTGCTGCATCAGCCTGCAGCTCTACTGAGCTGCGGAAGATGTTACCCTGTTGCTTATGTCTGTAATTAACCTGCTCCTTGCTTCTTGCATGTCTCACAAAACTGGGACACAAGGAGAGAATCAGAGATATGAACAAACAGGTTAAAATAGACACACAAAACTCCACTGTCACACAGGTGGGGGAAGCCCATCTCTGCCCCACCTCTGTTCCCAGGGGCCAGCTCAGAGGGTTCCCTCTGCCCTCAGCATCTGAAACACCCCAGCACTGGAGCCCCACTGAAGTTACAGGGACTGACAAGGTACTTCTAAATTTTATAATTATTTACATCATTCCAATTCCCAGCACAGATGAAGGAAACTATTTCTTTTAACAGTTTACCACAGCTGCCTAGATCCACCTCAGTAGTTTTTCATTTGGTATTTTGGATTAAATTTCTCAAGAAATGAAACAAAAATTCTTAAAAAAAATTTAAAGAGAATCAAGTAACAGTAACAACAGCAAAACTTTATGATACTCATTGGGGGGTGTAATATTCCACTTCTTCATGAATACTTTAGTATTCAAGCAAAGAACATGAGCTATACAAGACAAATCAAAATTTATCCCGGCTCTGCATTAGACACAGAGTATCTGGACATGATACAGTTATTATGTGCAACGATTTCAATTACAAAGACTGCTAAAGCATGTAATTCAACAGCCACTTCATACAGCAACTCTTCAGCTGATCTGGCAAGAAGGATCAGGACTTGCAGATTAAGTGTCAGCTTCCCAGCTGCTTGTGAATGCTACCGTTTACTTAAAAATCTATTTTCTCATTTTAAATGCCTTGTGCCCACATGCTAAAATCAGTTTCTTTCCATGACAAGCATCATAACCCAAATGTGTTGCTTGAAAGAGTCGAGTCACTTAAAATATACACTGTTGCAAAGTGCTTTCAGCCTGTATGTTTTTTACACCACCAGATCATCTCTTCATGTTACAACATGCTGTATACTGCTTAAAAATTAATTAATATTATGGCAAGAGAAGTGCCATCATGAGAATTGTTTACTCTTTGGAATTTTAAGAATATTCAACAGCCTGGTTAGTATTAGCTTCTGGAAATTAATTTTGAAATCTGATAGTAATAGTTAAGGTCTGTAGCAGAAGAGCTTTCATGATGTGGCACCTAATTATAATACAATTTTAACAATCAAGTGGATAAAAGCTGTGTCAGTGATCCCAAAAAATATGTGCAATTAAATACCTCCAAAGGGGAAAATACAAACACTTAGTAGGCTTAATTTTACATTACTAAAAAAACTTTTTAAAAAAAAGAATTAAAATTTCTCTTTTTTTGCCCCATAGTTTCACATATATCTGTTGCTTTGAGATGTATGGAGAATCCCAGAGGGCCAGGGGCAGCAGCAGCCTGAAATATCCATCTACTGCCCGTAGAAACCACATTGCCAACAAGAAATCATACAGTGCAACCTTTTATTTTCCAAAAGACTTTGTTTTAAGAAGACCTCACAGGATTTTCAGCAGAACACTTTCATCTAATCATTTTCTCAACATCACACATTTTTTGCATGTATTTAATGAGAAAATAGAGCTGTTTGTGACTGTTGTAACTGAGGTAACATTTACCAAACCACGTTTTTTGGCATAAGCAAGTCAAATTATTGTAATAACAAAACAGCTATTTCACCTCTATTTCACCTCTAGCAGCTATTTAACCACCAGGATATGGTATTAATCTTATCTATTGACCTTTGATTATATTGCAGACACTAAAGAGAGGAGTAGTGTATTTTTATTTCATTTTTATTTCCTGATTTTAAAAGATAGTGAGAAAGCATTACCAGAAGAATTGTTATGTGGACAAAACAGCCAGATGAAAATTAAGCTTCATGTCTGTATAATTATGAAATGCTTTTTGCACTAGTAACTAATGGGAATTTAAGCATCAATGAGATGAAATAAATACTTGGATCCTAGAACAAAGAGCAAATATAATGCAGTAAATTCATGCTCTGTTCAAGTTTTGTGTGAAGAGAGCACAGAGAAGGGACAGGACCAGACATAAGGCCTGCTCTTTTCTATGATTTCTTGAAAGCTGCTGCCTAGAGACCCTCAATCAGGTAACTGATGAATTTTGTACCTATGCAACTAAAGACAATTTACAGCAAGCTGTGCAGTCATACCCCTCACTCGAAACAGAACATGCACTATCACCTGAACACATTTTTACTGGCCATAATTAGAGTACAATGAAGCATTTCTCTGGGCTAATTCTTCTGTGTCTCTAAAACTGACCTTTTCCTGGAAATTCCTCACTATTCAAACTTCCCTTGGTCTGGCTTTCACCTCATTGTGTATTCCTCTTCTCCATCTCAACAGTCCATTAATGTTTAGTGCTGTCTCACACCTTGCCTGGAGTCTGTTCTAATATCCTGCAGTGCTCAGTGCTCCATACTTCACCCCTCTGCACTCATTTGGTGACTTTATTCACACACAGGTTTTTATTTACAGTAGTAGCTTAACACAGCAAACTCAGGACTCCTACTCTACTTGGGCACTTTCTGTCTGATCCCAGGTATCCTCCACTGTCAGCATCACCATCTCCAGCTTTTTCATCAGCTTGTCAAAACCTCGATATTTTTCAATATATTCTAAAAGCTTCCTTGCTCTTGCTCTCCTTTATCACAGTTGGCAATTACGTGTTTTACCCTGCTGCTCGACTTTGTAATCTCAGGTTTGTTTCTGATGTCTCACCCTGTGCTTTCTCTCCTCAGCTGTGGTAGTCCACTTTACCCGAACAAAGGTGAGAAGGATTCAGGTGCTCCCACCCAGCCCCCAGGCACCCAGCAACCACAGAAGATGGGAGTCACAAGAGGCACCTCCACCTGCTCTCTCTTCACCAGCTGAAAGCCCTGCTCCTATTTCCAGCCATTTACACCTTGCAGAACAAAAATCATTTCATCACCCCCACCACAAAGAACTTGTTTAGGACTACAGATTTTTTTTTTTAAAGATGACTCTGCCCAACTTTATTTTCTGCATTGAACCTATTATAGTTTGTGCAGTCAAGAAGAGAACACCCCCTGTCAGGCAGCTTTTTGCCTCTGCTTCCCATGAACACCATTAAGTGTTTAATGGAGCTTGCTTTCCATGGAAGTAAAGCAGGGAGTGAGTAGTTAATGAGACTGAGCTCTGCATAATTTGTCTGGAAAGAGTGAATTATGTATGTTTGGGGATAAATGGGTAAAAAAAACCCCTCACAATACTCAAAGGTTATATGCCAAATGCATAAATGGCTATTCATGTATAGACCTCATTTTTTTTTACTAGTTGCTGATCCTACTTGTTCCAGGCTGATGGTATAGCTGAGCAGACTAATCCTGTCGTGTAAATGGTTTTAGAAGTCAATTGAAATACATCAAAAAAGAAATCCAGATTTTGCCATCGCTGGGAAGTCCTGGCTATCTGCACATTGCTGCTCTCAAAGGATGCTTTTGTGACGTTGCTTCGTGACATAGAAGTCACTTTGTGAAACAGCAGCTCTGCAGCCGTGCAGCAGCTGGAGCTAAGCACCACCTTGGAAGTCTCTGTGCATTCTTCCATCCTCCTCGGTGGCAGCTCCCCAGGAACACCAAGGATGCAGTAAAGAAAGTCTAAGTTTCTTTATCAGCGAAAGGAGACAGAACCACACGAGTGGGATGGGGCTCCCTGCAGCTGGAGCAGGGGGAAATTCACCTCACTGTCACTGTGTGGGCAAATCCAGGGCAGAGATGTTTGCCTTTCACAAGGGCAGAGTTATTACCGCGTTTCCATGAAAATATTTAAATACCAAAAGCCAATTTTAATATTTGCGTTCCTCCTATAAAATAACAGTCCCTTTTTTTATCATTCCAATAGCAGTAATTTGTTGTCACTCCTACTCCTTTGGAAAAGCAGAAGTTTCTGGAGATATCTGCAGCCAAAATGCCTGGTAAGGAGTGACGTTTATGCAAATGACTTTTGGTCCATGACACTATTGTAAAGCTCAGAATGCACTTTCTAATACTGGCCCTAGGTACTCCCATGTACTTTCAAAGAAATTTATAAACCTTTACCATTAATATAAATTTAAAATAATTGAAAATAATATATTTATTCCTCAGATATTACTAGGGTACTAAACACACATTTCTAGAGAGCTCAGATTAGTCCCCATATGTAGTAATTATGTATATAGCTTTTATCAGGCATTTCAATTTTTTTAAGTTATAGTCCACCTGGGCAAAATGTTTTCAACACAGAAAGATAAAAGGAGTCAAGTATCTCCACTAAAATGTTTCTATCAAACTATTTTCACTAGACAAAAAACTCACAAGATGTATAAGCAGCAAAAATTTTTACAGCCTCTCCTCAAACTTTACTATTTCTAGGAATGGGATGGAGACAAAAGGGAAAGGTAGCACAAGTAAAAAAAGAACTTCTTGGAAGCAAAGTCAAAACCATATATTAAAGTAAAACCAAAATATAATTTTAAGAAAAATTTGGAAAATTAGAGGGCAAAAACATCATTTCTGTAGAGCATGAAGAGGGGAGAGGTTAGGTATGAACAACTAATTGAAATATTATCATATTTAAAAAAAAAAATATTTATATGATATATATTTTTGCTAAGTAGAATATTTAAATTTTCAGATAACCCCATCTGGTCTGGTCTGGTACAGGTCTTCATGTTTTCTTGCTAGTCAGTCCAAAAGGCAATGATCAGTAATCTAATACAAAATTCTAATATTTAAATTTTTTTAAAGAGGATCAGTATTCTCTCAGTAACTGCTGCCAAACTGAAGTCCAATACCATCTGAATATTTTCAATAAAACAAGCCTTAGATGACAGATGAAGTGTGGTTATCATGCTATTCCTGAGGAAAAGACAAGCAGCAGTTGCAGAAGACAGCTGTACTCCTCAGGTAGCAATTACAGTAAATTCTCTTCCTTTTCCCAGTCCCCAGCATCCCTGACATCCCACAGCACAGGGATCCTGTGTGTTCTGCTCGCTCTCCATGGGCTGCACTGCTCAAGTTCACACTGTCAGTCACATTAGAGCAAAATGGAGAAATTCTACTTTCTTAAAAGTTTCCTCCAAATCCCTCCATCACAGCAGGTTCCACTGCGATGTAATGCAACAGCCCCAGTCCACAGGTGACTTCTTCATGTGTGAATACATAACCTCAACTGATTTAAACAGTAAGAATTTTAGGAACAAGAACATAAATAATAAATGTCAGAACAATCTATCTGTGTTGTTATTTTCTAAATATGCTCTGTACTTCTCGATGTTCTAGTGTCTTTTTGAATCCAAACCAAATTATTAATCTCCTCACAAACTGATATAAAATGAATATTAACTGCAAACCTGCATCTCTTGCCTCCTGTCTTGCATTTTAAATGAATGACTAATTCAGCTTTCCTAAAAAAAATCACAGAAAAAACCCCCTAAAACTTAATAAAACCTCAAGTGACTGCCAAACTTAGCAGGGTACCTCAAGGTACGAGACATTCACATTTATATTCATCTGTGCAAATGGAAGGTATAACTCTGGGACACAGTGGCTGTTCTTCCTAGATAATTATATTTTGGAATTGCAATGAAGCAAACAGGATTTCTTCTGCGCTGAGCAGAATTTCTGACACCTGAAGATACCACATCTTACTGGTGTGGGCAGATCACGTAGACAGGGGGCTGGAAAAGCTGTCTGCACTGTGAGAAGCAGCCTTTCGAGCATCCCCCAGTGCTGCTTCCTGTGCGTGAAGTGATCCCCCCGAAGCGATCCACGGCGCTGACCTTGAGACTCTCCGCAAAGACCCGCTTTGCTTTCAAGACTCGCTCTCCTGATTCCTACACAAAAACACATCTCTGCCTCAAAAGTCAGTGTCTCAGATGTAGAGACAGCCCAGAAACACCACACAGAGCCGTTCACCAGCAGAGAGAGGTGGAATGGCCCCCGTTCTGCCTCTTGCAGTACAGCATCAGAAGGCTGTACCAAATAGGAGGAGGTTTTGCCCTTGGTGCAGGTGTAGCTGTGCTGTGCCAGTCCTTGCCACAGGACATTGAAGCTGCTGCTGCTTTACAGTGGTTCTCAGAGAAGGTGGCCAGGTCAGGAACAGAAATCCCCTGAGGCTTCTAAAGATGTAAAAAGCAGCCCCTGCCTCAGGAAGCTAGCGCTGTTAGAGGCTTGGAGATCTGGGAAGGGGCAGCCAGGATTGTACATTTTATGGTTTTCAACACATTTGCTCTGGGCTATCTGTAAAAACACAAATGATAAAAAAAGTGTAGGAGTAAAAAAAAAAAAAAAGAATAAAAAATCAGTCTATTTAGTCTTTCCAGCAATGACTGTCCTGGTTCTTGACCTTGTGCAGATATTTGTTTTTAGTTGCTCTGTACTAAAAAAGTATTTCACACCTCTGCCTCCAAGATATTGTTGTCTTAATTCAAAAGCAACCACACACAAAAGATGTGTTAGCTTTCTACAAACCCAGAAGGCAGTAACTATGGGGATTAAAACAATTTATACAAAAAACAGGGGGGGTTAACTGCTAAGATAACTATACCTCTTGTGGATATTCAGAGTGGGAGAAAGTGCAACACAGTTAGTGGATATTCAGCTATCAGACTTCCTTGCACCTTGACTTCACATATTAAATGCTTACTTACGTTCGTAAATGCAAAAGAAAATCTCAAGTTTCTGCATTCTGAGTTTGGGCAAAAACACTTGTGCAAGCACCAGGGAGGGTAGGAGGTGTCTGCTTGTCTGCTGTTTAGAAGAGGGTTACAAATAAAAATTGGGCATGTACTTCTTGCTTATTACAGAGGAATAAACAGCACAAGAAATCCTGCTGAAAAGCAGATAAAGTAATGAAAAGAGTACTAACAACTAAAAATAAGAGTCCTATGCACAGGGAATTAAAGTAGGTATGGGCACAGCCATATGCCCCACACCCACCACTGCAGTGTGAGATAAACCTGGAACTATGAAAGAAGGCACTGGGCACAAACAATACGTTGTACTAATAATTATTCCACAAGAAAGTACAAAACTGTGATTTATTTTTCAAAAAATATTTCTTCTCCCTTTCCAGAAATGGAGGCTCTCAATGGATACATCTGCAACCCAAATTCAGAAAATAGCGTAATCATGACAAGACTTTATTCAGAAAAGAAAATCTGCTTCATATTTCTAAATTTCTGATCTTTGACTTCAAAATTCCCTCTTGGCCCAAAAAGGAAAATAAATTTTTTAAAAAAGTTGGTGAGGGAGAGACACAGAAGAGGTTGGAGATGATGTTAAATTACCAGAAAAGTAGTTTCCCTTATTTTGTTCTTCATCTTTTTGGTCTTTAACTTTTTTGACTCCTGTGACCATCGTTCTGTTTGTCTTCTATACTTTCCCCATGTTTCTTGTCAAGGCTTTTCATCTCATTTTAATGATAAAGAAAAATCAACGTATATAAAATATAAAGACTCAAAAACCACTACAGACCCTACATTTACAGCAGAGAATTGAAATAAATCATGAAAAAGGAAAACTGGATTTACATTTAATGCTCTCCAAGCCAGAAAATACAGAGTCTTATGGGTTTTTATTTAAAAAATAGAAGAGAAATAAAATTCTCAAATGTGCTTTGAAGAATATACTAATTTTTGGTCCACTTCTTTACTGAAAAACATAACTGACTTTATTCATTACCAGAAGTCTTAATTTTGAGTTGTATCTGGAGGGTATTTTGCAAGATTTGCCTGTATGTGCAGTACAGTAATTACTTTTTTGAAGTGCACTGGAAAAGGAAATGAAGTCAGCAGGTTTATGATCTCAGAGCTTTTTGATTTAATTAAAAGTCATTAGCAGCAACCCTCACTATTCAGTGGCTGAACATGCCCAAATAGAGATCTTAAAGCAGAAGCCATAAAGCTGCAGGTTTTACAGCTTGCTCAGGTTGGATATATGGCAAAATTCGAGGTTTTACCTGTGTTACAGTGGACTGAAAATGTGACAACAGAAGGAGCATCACCATAAAAAATTAAATGTTGAGCCTATTGTGATTAAAGGTTAAAGTCAGTAGAAGTAAAACACAGTGATTTATATCATATTCCCTCCATGAACGTGTTGTGTACTAGCTCTGTTCTTGATTTATGGCACTGGAAACTTTTCTGAGTTCCACGTTTTAATGCACACACTCAGTCACAGCTGAATTGCTCACTAATGTGCTGCATTCCCTGACAAGCTGGCCAATTTCATACCCAGGCTGGTGACAGAATCTCTGCACAGTGAAAGCCCCTTCATTGACATTCTGCTGTAATACCTATTAACAATTAGGTTCCTTTTGCTTGCTATTGTACCTTGCTATTGTCATTCCAACAACAGATGCTTTTCTTATAAACCACTGAATTTACTCAAATTTAAATGTCAGGCAGACCAAGTGAATGCACAGTCCATGAATCTGCACTGGGGAAAATGAGCTCACATCTGTCTCATTATAATATATTGTATTTCCATTTCATTTACTTTCCATTCTTAGCAGAGTTTCAAGCAATTTTTCAATTTCCAAACCAAGCAGCATCTTAGAAAAAGTGAGGTGATTTTTTTCCTTTCTATGGCAGAAAATATATTGTTTGTTGGTATATTTTTGTGGTGTCACACAACAACCCAGCTCAATGCTGCTCTCACAAATACATTGCTTAAGCAAACAAAACTACATGAGAAAAAATACTATGTAAAAGTTACCAAGGCTGAAATTCTAAGAACAGGTTTCCTGATGAACTCTTCTGCATAATTCCAGGTATCATGGACATAAATGAGTATAAATTTTATACACTGAATAAATAAATGAATGAGGTTTCACAAGGGAAAGCAAGAACACAGACAGGCTCCAGCAATCTGCAATTACATGGGTTGTAGTGCCGGAGTTCTACAGCTATTTAGTGATGCAGGTAATGTCTCAAGGAGTTTCTAAAGTACTTCAGTATTTAGGGAATTAGTTCCTTTGATGTTTTCTGATAGATCTCATTAGTTGCACCTTAAGGTACATCAGCATGTAAAAAAAACCCCAATCTTGTTACTGAATTCAGTATCTGCAGATTAAAATAATGACTTGTGAGTGTCTTGGTCTCTGTATAAATCATTTAATGTAAGCAACATTAAATTTTAAGAGCAAGATGAACAATTGGCTTGTCTGATATGATTAAAAACAAGAGGAAGGAAAAAAAACCCCAACAAAACAACAGCAAATTCTGAAAGTCTGAAGTTAAGCTAACAGATGGGAAAGGCAACTCAATTTGTCCTAAAACATAAAGGGATCTCAATTGCTATAGTTTTATCATTATTTGAAAATGATGGCAAGTCTCTTTTATGCTTGCAAATACAGAATTTTCAGACTGAATCATCCAAGGTTAGTGTGTTTATCCCCAGTCTTTCAATATTTTCTTATTGTTAGAAATTTTAAATGAACATTTTATTGTTGAGTTCCCTGGCAGAAGTCCATATGAGTTGAGACTGTACTTTGAATACAAATGAGAAAATTAATTAGGTGATGACAGTTCAGAATATTAGTTTTCAGCTGCCACTTTTTATTAGGTCTCTTTTTCTGGATGTTCATGAAGTGATTGACAGCAAATTTCAGAAATATATAGGATGTTTTTAAAAATTTCATACTGGAGAACAATATATTCTAACTCACTCTTTTGGGGGAGGAAAAACCCAAAATGCCACCTTTATTTAAGCAGAATAAGTATGCTGCATGGAAAGGCAGGAATTTGTCCTCTCTTCTGCCAGAGTCCATCAGAAATCCCAACTCTCACACACTCTAAGGAGTTTTTAAGCCTATAAAAGAATGAATGTCTTGTTCTTTTCCTGAAAAGGTCAGTTGCTATATAGCATTACTGTCCAAATGCTGGCCTGCAGATGTGTTTTGTATCTCAGTGGCACTGCTGAAACTCAGTGGCTCTTTGAACCACTGTAAAGTTTGCATTAAAAGTGGAGTTAACGACCTCAGGAATAAGAATTTTACAAAAGAAAAAAAAGGAAAAGAGAAAGGTTTCATTACTTTGAAGAACACACCTAGTGTAAAAATCATGGTTTTTCAAAACTAGATGAATGTTTTAACCTTGTAGAGCTTAACCCCAATCAATGTAATGTACAAATGGCATCATGAAAGCTTTCTTAGCACTGTGCTTCCACTTAATTTTTTTTATTATTTAACTCTGGGAATTTAATTTGTCTTTCTCATTTATATTTTCCTGACATACAACAAAATCAAATTTTAGATCTTTATATACAGCTTTTGTAGCTCTGCTACACTACTGTTCAAATGCAAGCAGATCTCTTATTAAAATGACACTTTCAGAGGCGTCTGGTGCAAATGTCGTTATTTAGATGAAAACAGATTTTCACAACAGTAGAGTTCTGTAAAAGTTCGTTTAAGTCCAGCCTGTTTTAGAAGTCTACAGCTGTCAGACCTCATATCTTTCTCTCTGATCCCTCAAGCTTTGTTTGTTCCTATAACAAAACATGTGTCTGTCCTTTAGCTGATTAGTGCTTCAACGAGAACATAACAAGATATTCACTGTTTCCAAAGGTTTGCACATCAAAGACAACTTTAAGCAGCTTTGTGAAATGAATTTGATTTGTTAAACCTTCAAAAGTGCAGAAGGATGGAGCTGGAGGAGTTTGTTGATTCCTGGCATCTTGCATAATTAGAATATACAAGTGGTCCAGATATGCATCTTCGTCTACAAAACACTTGTGGTTTATGTACGCCAAAACTCTGCCATTCTAAATTTCCAAATAATTGCTACTAGAAATATAAAAATATTTTACTTACAATTCACAAAAACACTAAACTTTGCAATAATTATAAAGGGCAAAGTTTAGTGTTTTTGTAAATTGTGACCTTCTTGCCACCCAGATCTCTTCACAGATCACGACTACGTGTAATACCACATGTTTCAAAAGTACTTAAAATAGTTCTCCTACTCTGCTAAAACTACCTCAATACCTAGATTTACCTATAATAAAGAGAATTATTGCTGCTCAGCTGAAAAAAGGACGTAGATTTCTTCTGCCAGGTAGAGTTGAGAATAATTATTCTGAAATGAGAATACAGCTGTGATAAAACAGGAGATCGGAATCAGAGTGAAAGTTAGAGCAAAAGATTATTTTTTAAAATGAACTCCAAATGTCATTTTCATTTATTAAATTGATTTCTATAAGCTTCTATAAATTCCATGACACAGAAGACTAAGTTAAGCAATTACTCTTGAAAATATTATCCATTCCTCTGCAGCATTGAAAAAAAATAAAAATACTTCATAAAACACATACAGCAGATAGTCTAAATATTCATTATAATGAAATTTATCTAGTGGGTATAATAACAATATTGGGTTAAAATTCTGCTTATAACAGCTACAACAGCAGGGAAGTGAACAGACAGGGAGCTCTGCAGGCATCTCTCTCTGGGGAATTAGCAGCCTCCCCTCCACAGTCAGCAAGGTTCACTGTGCTCCTGTGAAATGTAGGGCAGTAGGCAAGGTAAAAGAAGACAGACATAATGAAACCTTTCCTATCTACATTCTCTACTCAGACTGCATATGTAGATATCCATGAATGTAAAAATCAGTTTAACATACCTTTTACATTATTTATCTTATTCTTACAGTGTTGAAGCAAATCTATTGGAACTTCAGCAGGCTCCTGCCATCATTTGGTCTAAGCCAGATGGATATAAATACTGCTTTGAAAGAACCTATGCAAACAGTCAAGAAATACTCAGAAGAGCAAGCAGCAAAATCAAAGGAACAGGCCTAAGTGAGATGAGAAAATATGTATAAATGTCAACACACAACAGCATCTTCATTAACAGCCACTCAACCATCATCTCACAACAAATTGAAAGTCCAACAAGTCCTCATGGATTCTCCGCACTATGAAAACTAGGAGAATTTTATATTCAAAATAACCAAGAGTAACAAAATTTAGATCTACATTTGTGCCTAAATATAAGAGAAGGTGTTCTATAAAATAAAATCGGCAGCAGTCAGACATATAAGGCTTTTCCTCGCAAGGATCCCCAAACTCCTCTCAGTGCTATTGTATCCAAGCAGCCATATGGTCACTGAATTACAGACACGAGCTGACTAAATGCACACTCTGAGCTCTCTGTAGGGAACAGAGGGCTTACATTAAAAGGTCAACAGTGTTAATCCTCTGTAAATGTCTTTTGTTCAAACACGAATCTTTAATTCATGTTTCACGACCACCTCCTTCTTTTCCTAAAATTCTCGCCCCACCTTTAAGGTGAAATAAAGACCTTGTCATAGAGCTTGGTTGGCATGGACCTCTGAATCTGGCTCAGGGACTTGGTAGGCTGAGAAGCCAATACAGTCAATGTAGCCATAGGAGAAACAGCAAACACAAACCAAACCCTGATGTAAACCCAATTCATGCATCTGGTCTCTGCAAGTCCAAAGACACGCCGCTGCCAGCTCCTTCTCCATGTCAAAGCACCTGGTAAGGCAGCATCTAAGGCCCTTCCAAAGCCTCAGGTAGTGATCTAAGCCTTTTAACAACAAATATCATCTGCATGGGATTTGTCCACTTTTGCTGAAAGGCCCATTTGAAACTTCTAAAGGATATCCACATTCCTTTACATATTTCCTCTCTTCATCATCTGTATTCTGCTGCACCACCTCAAAGGCCCAGGTACTCTAAGGCTTTCTCTAAGGCAGTAATTCAACTTCAGACCAACTGCAGGGGAGTGAAGGGAGTCCTGCCTCTCTCCAGAGCGAGAGCAAGGCATGACCTCCACAAATCTCCGATTTACACTGAACTGACATGTGCTCAATCAGTTTAGCATTAAATCTGCTATATCCTCCAATGGTCCCTGCTCCTTCAGGACTTCAGTCTAATTGGAGAAATTATAAATGCAAACTTGGCTTTCTGATTAATGAGTCATGAACGTCACAAGAAGGCAGCAAGTGACCTTTGCCGCTCATTTTTTTGCAAGCCTTCCTGTAATCAGCATCATGAATATTTTTCAGAGTTTGTTTATTGACTCTGCACTGGAGCAAAATCAATTTTCTATGCTGTTTTCTTCCAATTTTGGTTCTTCTGCAGGAAATACAATAGTGTTATAGGTGCCTAGGCTTAACAGCTGTGTGCTCTGATTCAAACTGTGTATGGCCATATATAACCCAGGTTAGTTCACCTGATCAGGTGAGCAAGGATTGCAGAAAAAAAAAATATTTTAAGGAACACTGTTAAAATACTGGTAGAAACCCAACAGAAGTCAGAAACCAAAACTCAAAAAGACAATTAAAGAGGTTCTATATAAAAGTAATTTCATGTAGGAGTTCTACAGGTAGTGCTTTAAAAACAAGCAAATAAAAAAAAAAGATAAGAAAGAAATAAAAATGATGATGGAAAACACATTAAAAGCACCACATCTCTGCTTATCCTGCTTCCCAGACTGTACTGTGGCTAACCAAGGAAGGAAGTGCTCAAAGGAAGATCCTCTCCAGGGTGCTAAACACATATTGTTAAAATCATGTTGCATAGTTTTCAAATCTCCTTTTGGAATACCACCAAAGCACAGAACAACTCCAGGTCTCTACACCTAAAGCTGAGCTGGGGATTTCGTTTTTGGGGATTTTGAGCAGTCAGGCACAAGCCCTGTAATGTTATTACTTAACAGACTGTCCATCAGCCACAGTGAGTAAACCGGTAGGGTCAAAAGCAAAAAAAGGTTTTTTTGAGACTAGATACAGGTAATTCATTCTGTCAGCTGAGATTAAATCTTGGTGCTGGAGCAGGACATGCAGAGCAAAAGACCAGCATTTAGCAGCAGTTTTTTAAAAACAAGTCAAATAGATCTGAAGGAAACCTCGAGTTTTATTTTAACTAGTCTCTTAAGAGTTTTTGTAGGCTCATTCTGGTGATCAAGGGACTGTGAAGTATTTACAATAGCCAGGTAGTTCTATATCCAAACAGTGGTCATGCAAATCAGTTGTGCAGACAGAAGAACACGAATTTAAATATTTAAGAGGCAGGAGTCAGCCATGTAGTAGACTTTTTCACAGTTCATTAGAAGATTTAGAAGCAAAAGTCTATTAGCATTCTTCTGCACACAAAAGACTGATTTAGGAGAGACTAGATGAATTAATAATCAAATATGGTGATGCATGTTAACTACAGAAAAATCTGCTCTAGAAAGCACAGACATGGTTGCCGAAGTGTGGTTAAAATAAAACCACTCAAGTACAAGTTGTCCCTAGGAAAGGGAATAAACATCCTTGAAAAATGTTATTTTTATGTTGATACAGAGCATGTGGTCTTTACTCATTTATTTTGTATTAAGAGAAGATAATATCTGGGGGCCTGTTTCCATCACCACCAAATATATGAATGAACTGGCTTTTTGCCTCAAATGATATTTCCTGAATGAATAAGAACATTAGCTCTAAGCAAGACACATTGCAGCAGCACATTGCACCAGGCTCTCTGTGTGCTCTTCTGCGCCAGCACAGAAAATTGGTTTCCTCATTTTGCCACTCTGTTGCTTTTCTCAGGGATCTGTTGTGCCTGTAAAACCCTGGAAAAGGTAAAGAATATTGTGTGCTGAATAGGAACAGTTGTGATTACCATGATGAGAGGAAGATACGACAGGAGGAGGACGCATTTTTCAGCTCCCACAGAGCCTCTTCCCAGCCCTGCTCCCAGCTATGCCGATCTCCTGTGGTGGAATCAGTCATCCAGTCACTGCCGGGCAGGAAATCTCTTAATGGCAGGGGCAGTTCCCAGAAGAGGAGGGTCATCATCAAATGCATCAGCAGGGCTGGCACCCTCCTCCAGACCTGCAGAGTTAATTGCTCTCTCCAGCTCAGTGTTTGATGCAAACTCTCTGGAGCTTAATGAAGCTCGGTGGTGCAGGGATGAGGAGGCTGCACTCACTCAGTTATTGCTGCCCAGGCTGCATTGATTCTTTGAGTAAAATGCAATTTCCATCACCACTGATCTTAAGATGAGTCCTGTCTCAGCTGCACCCACAATGGTCATCGTTTACAGCATGGATGCCATGTGTAATTCCAGCAGCCACCCTAAGGCTGCTTCTCCCAGCTAGGATTCAGGAACAGCTCAGCATGACATGTTATTAACAGCATTTCAGAAAAACAGTCCAACCCCGTACCATCATGAGTTTCATATACACAGGTACAATTTTGCTCCTCTGCATGCTCCTATATCGTTCAGAGCTCTGGTGAGGGGATATTGCACAGAAAAGCTCTGCCCATTTCACAGGACTCATCCTCACAGGAGGACTGGTGCCAGGAAGGACAAGGGCTACAAGGGCAATGCAGGCAGAGCACTGGAATAATGAGTGTCAGTGCTTGAGTAATACAGCAAAACTGCAAATCTCCAACCAGGCCAATGGGGGAAAAGGAGGAAGGAGATCAAAAAAGAAAAGGTATGCCACAAAGTCATAATTACTGAGTCTCCTGAGGAGAAAATGGTGAAATGATGTCAATTTTCAGGAACAAAGTTTAAAAGAGTTATTAAAAAAGTAAACACTGAAGAGCAAGCAAACTGTTTGTGAGTCCAGTATCAACTTCCCAAGTACCAAATGGGAGAGGTTTTCAGTTACTTTGTGCACTGAATACAAACCAAAGTTTAGAGATTAAATGTCAACAAATGAAGGCAAAGCATTCATCTATTGTGCCATATCACCTCACTCCCAAATCACTAACAAGCTACTATCTATCTTATCTCTGCTTCACTTATTGACAATCTCCATTTGTTTCATCAAGAAAAGGGACAATCCATTCTGGACTCAGCATACATCATCCTAAGCAGAAATAAATACTTTGCACTAAATGGCAGCCAAGTGAGAAGCAGCGTGAGCCCTGCTTTGGCACAAAAGTACGCAGCAGAAAAGTATGAAGTGCATTACTTTCTACCCTTTGCATACACACATCTCTCAAACATTCACACTGAACTTACTCTCTCTGGAGAGCAGGAGGAACTGCTCCTTTTTCATTCCTCAGAAAAGAGAACCAACTCTGAAATCTCTCTTTCACAGCCAACACCAACACACCCAGTGGCTCACATCAGCTGTGGGGGGAGCAACCTTCCTTCTCTGCACTTTTGGGTGAAATCAGACAACATCTAGGACAGCTCTCCTGGACACTGTGGCTTGCAAGATCATATTTAATGGGATATGCCTTTTGGGAGAACAGGCTTTCAAGCAGACAGCAGTGTCATACAGATCTAAGGGCTGTATTTGAAGAGCTTTTCAAGAGCCAAATTGTATTGAGGAATCCAGTACCTTTGTGAGGTTCCTTACAGGGGAGCAACAGACATTGTTCTTAACAATCATTCCATTTTAAGGAGTGAAGGAGACATATTTTTTATTTATTCATTTTGTATCTTATCTTCTTTCAGAAAAGCCCTATGGTGACTGAGATATCTGCCCTCAGCAGACAGAAGGTCACAAAGTAAGCAATCTCAAAAAACCTTACACAACTCTCCAAGTTTAGCTCCCTTTTCATCTCTGAGATGCACCACAACAAGCACATAAAACAGGGGAGCAGAAAGGTTTTCTCAGCAAGAGCTTGAAAGGTACCTGCACACAGATCATTTGCAGGTAAAACAAAGCAGTGAAGGGATTGCTGTCTCTTGGCCACTGGCACTACAGTAGGTGTGATTCCTGAATAGGAGAAATTAGGTATTAAGAGTCAAGAGTCAAAAGAAAAAGCTGGATGATGTGGTCATGGTGATACTTAAAATGTAACGATTATATTTTGAAGTCAAATGTCCCTGAAGTGCAAAGATGTTTTTGTTGCTTTACAATACAGGCAGGCTCACACACACAGAGCTGCCACAATCCACCTTCTGCTTGGATTCAAAATTATTTCTATCTAACTGAAAGCTCCATGACCCTTTTTTTTTTTTAAATGAAAGGTAAGTTTTCTTAATGCATTTGTGTAACAGGATGCTTCTCTGGCGAACATCAAGGCCAAAGCCAAAATAAAAACATCACAAAGTACACAAGATCCCAGGTACAGGTCACCACTGGAGATGGATAATAGACTTGATGGACCATTAGTCTGTTCCACTGAGCCTATACAGAGCCAGCAGGGAAGAAGGTGACAGTAAAAGAAACAGACTGCAGTTCAGAAAGGATGAAAATTATGTAGGGAAGTCAGCTAAAAAGAAAAGCTTCTTACTGAGTTTCCCTATATATTTTATCTCAGCACTATGGCCCAAAAGAAATACTTAAGCCTTGCCAGGTTAAATACTTTGCAAACAAATATATTGCAAGCTGGGCTGAGGAGATGTAAAATCAATGCTATAAACATGTGTCACTGCTAATATTGGCTCATATTTCTACTGTTTACAGCATTTAACCTGCACCTCAGAGAAGTCAATAATTATTACATCAATAATGAACACTAATGTCATTGTGGCAACAGCAACTAGGAAAATTTTGTAGCTTTGTCATGACAAAGTCTAAAAACCACTTGAAAGCAGAACTGGCCATTTTGGCCAAAATTCTGCCCTGCCTACCTGCACACTTAACAAATGTAAATTTTGTGCTGCATTTATCGTTGTAACTACAACTGCAGGGCTGCTGACTTTAAAAAGAAATGCCAGAGAACAGGATGGCAGAAAGTTGACTAACAGTAAAGTCCTGATAAAAGCATTAGTCATAATGGAATCATCAGGTCAGTCAGAAGGGGAATAAGTTCACTGGTAAATCTGAGAAAACATTCCCACCAATGCAATACAGCATTAACTTTCTAATGCATGACTGTGCTGTCTAATATAAATGCAGTATAATTAGTTAAAATGATAAAATGACAGAACCTGTGTGTTTATCAGAAAATGTATAAAACAAGCAGATAAAAGTGCCTCTACCCTGTAATATTTCAAGATTGTTCCAGTATGTACCAGACACCCGCAACAGTTTACATCCAAGGAAAAAGGGAGAGACTGTGTTGATAAGCACAAAATCGGACTGATATGAGCCTGGGCTTAGTCTTTAATGCTAAACTCTGTGTAAATGTGAAAGCTGGGCTCCGGAGATAGCAGCCAAATGTCATATTTGAACAAGTGATATTGGGAAAAGCTAACTGGAGTACCCAGAAATAGAACTACAGGGAGGAAGCAAAACCACAGGGGCAGTTACTTCCCAGACAGGATCTATCCTTCACTCAGAACAAGATGGAAGGAAGCTGATTAGAGACATCTCTACATTGCTCAGTCACAGAGAGAAAATCACTTTTAATAGAATTATAAAAGTTTGAGATACTATAGGCATATCTAGGTCATCCAGGCCACTCTCCATCACTCCTGGAACTGAACCATATCATGTGACAAGTGCCTTTGATTAGCTATAAATGACAGAAGGAGGCTGGGAACATGCAAAAAGACAATATAAGCAGTCATTTCTCTCACTAACATTGAGTTGTTAAGGATGGCCAGCATTATGCTATTCTTCAAGGGACATGGGAGCTCAAACCACTGCACTCAGGCTGGTTGTTCCACATAGATATATTTTTCCTACATTATTCCACACCTTATTTTCTGACATGCACTATTTTAATACTCAACATAGGACATTATTAGGTGGCAGACTGACTGTTTTCTAGGTAGTCCCCCTGGTTTCTTTGTCTGTTTAATGGAATGTATAGGCACTTAAATACCTCCCAATTTTAAAAACAGAACTGCATAAAACAAAACAACAACAACAACAACAAATCAATGGCATAACTAGTTAAGTTCCTACTGGGCAGCTCTGGTATGTTTTCATCACTGTTGCTATTATGTTTACATGCAAATATACACATTTCTGAGTTTTCTCACCATCACCAAGTTTCACCATCAATTCCTCTTTCTTTTTGATGCAATTTATTCACACAGTTATTTTCAACCACTTTAGTCCCATCTTTCTTGTTTTATTAAATGTCTGCTTCCTTATGAGCAATGTTTGATTTTCAGGACTAGTGACAAATGTACTAGAAAGTCATACATATACATATGCACACCAACCATTCCTCCGTCCTGTGCAGTTAAAACAGACTCATAGATTAGAATTTACTTGTTTTGATATTTTTCTGTTCTAACCTTTCCTTTCCAAATCAAACGTGATGATCAATCTTCCCTAAAACATTTAAATGCTCTTGAGGAGTGAAGTAGGATCTGTTTCTTGCTAGAGGTCAGCTTAGAAACCAAAGTGTTCAGCAAATGGCAGACATGGAGAAACACTGCTGCAGTCAGAGCACAGAAATGGCACAACTCAGAACCGAGAAGAGTGTGCTAAATTTAGAAAGACAGAAAAAAAAAGTAAAAATAGAATGAAGTTCACAAGATCAGAGCTAGCTGTATTTTTAGGTCCAGGGAAGGCAACACTAAGAAAATAGGAGGGCAACAGCTTGGTTCAGGAAGCAATGCATGCTAAAACCTAAAATACAGCATCCATTAGGGCAATCTGTGCCCTGCCCATCACCAGCAGGGCAGAGCCCTGAGACGTTGGCAACAGCACAGACAAGCACATCCACGTTTGTCTTTCTCCCCCAGCCTTGTGCACACAGCACGAGCCCTGCAGAGCCTGCAGGAGAGCCCAGGAGCACTGCAGAGGTGCTCAGCAGGGCTGGCATCTCGTGAAGACAGAACTTAAAAAGAAGCAAAAATATCTGAAGAGCCAAAGAAAAACATCCAGCAATAGTCGACACAGCTGCTGTAGAATAAATGAGGTCTCAATTATTATTTTTAGCAGAAGTCACACACTCCAAGTCCTGGTCCAAAATAAAAGATTTTCCATTATCTCCTACAGCAGAGGGAAGTTATTCCCTACATAGCAACCCACCCCTGAGAGCTGCAGTACATCCACAACTGAATATAGACTCATTTATTTCATACTTCCCAGCCATGATCATGGACAGAGCTTGAATATCAGAGATACAGCATTCCTGGGCAACAGATGCAGGAACTTCCACAAAGCTTCAATCCTGGGAAAGCACTGATTGTATCTAACAGTAACGAGCTGGGAAGTGATGTAAAACATGACAAGGTAGTTTGTGTGGGACCACCAGCAACCTCTGATACATGGAGAACGTTACATAAAAGCCGCTGTTTCACAGAGTCTGGTACTTAATTTAGGGAGAATTGTCTGAAAAATAAGCTGGTGCTAAAGTAAAATATTTTAACTCAAAGAAGTGAAGCCTTGCATATGAAAAACACACCAATGAATTTTAACTCATAAGCCTTCCTCCCTTTTTTTTCCATAACTTTCTAAACACAATCCCTATATAGGATAATCCAGTCAGGGTCACTCCTTAAGAAAACTGCTATAACAGCTTCTTATATTTCATTGCTTTACAGAGCCCTTTAATATCTATTTCAGCCCAGGGCACAGGACAATTTTGCTATCCTGAACAGCTGAGCAGAAAGCACATGATATGATTTAGCAAATCCCCAGGATGTCAAGACTGGGTTTTGTTAATCCCTCATCGCTCTGTCTGCTTCCCACTCCACCTGTTTAACTTGACTCCTTTAAATATTTGTAATAGAAATGGAACTGCAGTCACCGTGAGTTGATTTAAAGGACAAAATCTTTATTAGCAGTTCTAAATTCCACCCCACTAGGTACCCTTAAATATACAGTTAGAAATCTGCAACCATTTCTTCGGTAACAAGTACAAATGTTGCAAGTTTCTTTTCCCATTTGCTTTAACTATCATTAAACATTAAGGAGACAAAAACCTTGGAACCACAGAAAAGTAAGATCCCAGAGGAAAACCAGCAGAGAAATGGAGTGTGGCAGGCAATTTGTGCGTGTTAGAAGACCTCCACGCCTTCAGGCTGCACAGTCAGCTGCCAATGACACAACATCACATCACACCGTGGTGACAACTGCAAACCACAAAGCAAGAACGGGCTGCAGTTGCTTTTTGCTGAACAAGGCTGCGATCAGGACATAGCCATGGCTGTGTTTTAAAATCAAGACAATTAAAAATTACTGCCTTCCAAAGCAAAACATGGATGACCCCAAAGTTAATAAATCAGAGCTGTCATTTTAGCATGCACAGGTTTAGAGAAACAGGTATAGTTACACTAATCATGTTGGTCTTTGACAGCAATGAATTTGATTCAGAAAATATTGCTCCTCTCTTTCATGTTCCCAGTGCTGTACCTAAGTTTGCATTGCTCCAGACAACTGTAATAACAGCAAAGCTTTACTTACAATATGAACAATATTGTAACATATAAGAACAATATGAAGAAAAGGATTTAGTTTAAAATCACTGCAAATTTTCTGAACTGCTTTTTAAGAAGGTATGTTTCATCTCAGGTTTTAAAAATATAGTACCAGAAATTCCAACTCATTTATTTAGTAATTCCATAAGAAAATAAATAGGACAAATTTACTAGTTTTCTCCACTTTCAAGCAATTTAGAGAATTCCAACCCTACAATTTTAAGGCTAAAATCTACTTGAGAAAAAAACTACTCCTGAAAAGGTGGAACAATTTGCCAAAGTGGCAGCACATTTTAGGATGTGCAAATGAGCTCCCATGGTGGTTCCATTCTCATGTTACTTCCCACCTTCCTCACCATAGATTCAGGAGGCAAATATGATTTAAATGATAGTTTTAAATCACCACAAGTTTTAGTATTAGATTTGTCTGACTACAACTATGCAGCCCTGAATTGGTAGAGGAAGACCCTGTGGTGGGGATTAATTTTGCCTTCCCTCTTGTGTATCCCATGGTTCCCTTTGAGTAATTTAAAAGAATAGTACTCATCTCCCACTTCCCTTCTTTCTTTCTTTTTGCAACTACACAGCACCAGAAAACTTTTGAATTCTATTTTTAACTGCAGTAGACTAATTTGTCCTTTTGGGCTAATGAAGGAAAACCAGCAACGCCCCTGGCCCCAGTAATACTGGATAAGAAAAACAAATTCTCCTTTGACCTTTCCGTCAACCTGAGCCAAATCAAGGTGTTCACCCTCACCACATCTCACCAACTTCCAGTAGCACATCTCAGCCTGCCTGGGCACCTGATTTTAAAGATAAAAGATGCAAACAAATTATTGAAGTTTTGTTTTCTTCACAGTGTTTCCCAGAAGAGCAAAAATATATTTTAAAGTAAATCTTTAAAATCCAGCAGACTGCATTCCTTTGGGAAATAATTGTATCAACAGCAAGCAATAAAAGAGAAGCCTTTACTACTTCAGTAAAAAATACTTTTTTTTTTGTTTTGTTGTTTCTCAGATGCTTATTTTCTTCAAAATAAATATTCTCATTAATCTTATCGAGCAGTCCATTGTTTTTATCCTGCAGTTAGATAAACTTCTCTTGTGCTGGATAGTGTTGGATGGTGAAACTATATATGACAGTACTGATACAGCTATTCACTTGCATGTTCAAGCCTGCATCAGTAATGAATATTTCTCAAGCTGCTTCAAAGCTTTGGTTATGAAAATAGAATGAAAATGTGATTACTGTCCCAGTAATACAGCCAGATTTCTTAATGAGAAAATATTCTTTATTTTGTCTCAGACAAAATTGTAGAAATAACAGAAAAACATGATTAACACAAATTAGGCCTTGCTGTATTACATTATAGATTAAGTTTATGCAGATGTGTCCCTTCCCCTCATCATTCACAAGAACTTTCTTCAGATATCGTCACCTTGTTAGTCTGGGTACAAATTTTGAAGGCAACACAACTGAAAAACAGACCAATATGATTGATGCCCTGGTTTGATGACATGGATTTTTCTCCTCTCCATCCCTTATCTTTTATGAAGCATCCCCTCATCCTTTCTACTCTGTCCTCTCTCCAGAAAAACATGCAGATCTCCTCGTAGTGTCACAAGCAGAAACCAGCCCCAACTGAAACAAAATGACGTTTTGGCAAACCCAGAGTAAGATTTAATTAATGTATTTAATTGATTGAGCCTAGTAAATTGCAAAATGAGAAACATTTCTTGTTCAGAAAGGCTTGACTCAGATTGCAATAAGAAACATGGCACAAGTGAGGCCTGAGGGGCATCACTAGAAATCTGTGTGAGGAGCTAAATGCATCCACCTCTCTTGTTCAGAATACTAGGCACAGAAAAAGATATATTAGTGAAATATGGGGCCACAGTTTTGTGTATTTATGAATACACATAAAAAGATAAGGCTGTTCACTTAAACAGCCTATGTTATGGAAAATCCTCTAAAATACAATTTACGGTCAAATGTGTGTATGTTTCTTACTGTGTTTATCAGTGCAGTTTTTTCCTTCAACAGTTTCAAATGATCCATTTTAATTTAATTGCTTTTTTTCATTTTTACTTTAATTTTTCAAGGAGAGACAAAAATAACCCTATGCATCTTACGTTACTTCATAACCCAATAAGTGCAAAAGGCCTGAGAAGAGATAAAAGAGGTAAAATAAAAAGTTTCAGCACAGCCAGTTATGTCTCCTCACTGAGCTTTTCTAGAAGGACCAAGTCAGAAAAAATACATATGGGCCTGAAAAAGTAGGCAGGTTGTATTTTAGTTATGCAATTTGTATCCACACAGTATTTATAAGAAAAAGCCATTTACTCAGACAAGTAACGAGCCAAGAGATGACCAAAGGCCATCCTTCCCGAGCTCCCAGGGTTGAGCAGAGCTGCTGGTGCAGAAGGACCAAACACTTGAAGCCTCTTACATCTCACAAGAGTTTGCACTGTTCAATACAAACAACTTTGCACTTTCATTTCACAGTTATCCAGATGAAGTTGCTGAGTCCCTCCTTAGTCACTGGGACAGGTCTGACTTGCCAACCACCTCAGCTGAGTTTCGGGGAAGGACTGGCAGACCCAGCTCCTCTGCTCAAGGCCCAAAGAGGTCGTCTGAGTTCTGATTAATTTTTGTGTGTACAGCTGTTTCTCAGGCTGACACAGTACCTGTCACTTCACTTTTAAAATTCTGCAACATCCCTTTCTGTTGTTTCCAATCTGTAAGCCAGAGAAGTAATAAATTCCTTTGTCATGGCTCTGTGCTGTTTGCTTGGCAGAGAAGGTGGGAAGATGGAAGAGCAGGTGGGCAATGACAAGGACATGAGCAGAGCAGCACAACCGTGCAGGCTCAAGTACAGAGCTGGCGTTACTCAGCCTGGTCTCGGGACTGATTATGATGTGCTTGAAACACTGCCTAAAACTATTCCTTTTCCAAATGTGAAGATGTTGGGTTTGGTTTGTTTCCAGCACTCACACATTCTTTGTTTTCCTTTCATCAATTTGCTAAACTTGGGTCCTATTCTCTTCCTTAATTTGCCATTATGTGTATTTCCTGTAACTTGTGGCTTTTCTTTATTTCCATGAACCATTGGGCCCCATTTCAACTAGTACTCAGAGAGACCTCAACTGGGTTGTCTGCCTGAGTTGCAATAAGAAGTTGGCTTGAATTGCTGTTATTTACATTCCTCCTCAGAAAATTTACAAAAAAAAAAAATAATCACTTGAAATTAAGGTAAAATTATTTTCTAAAACTACATCATATTTCTGATAGGATAGGTAAACGATGGACACGCAAGGCTCCTCTATTTAAATATATACGTATATAAAGCACGAAATAGAGAATAAAGAACAAAAAAATTCCTTCCATTAGCTTCTCAGAAATCACATCAGAGTGTTGATTCACAGTTTCCAGATGATGAGTGAATCATGACTATGTGGTCACTTGTTGGTATTTTTTCTCTGTAATAACAATAATGAGAAGCAGCATTATCACCCCTTGTATTCAATCAGACCACTTGAATTACAACCCCAGATTAGGGCCAATAACTGCTGGTGACTGAGATTATAAGGATGCCATCAGTACAGGTATCAGGATAAATCACTGTGACCTTCACCTCTCTGCCTCCAGATAATACCAGCACACTTTAAGGCAGATGCTACAGTGGTAAAACTCCCATTTACTACATGGCATTGAAAGACTGACAGAAATACCAAACCCTAAAATAGCAGCAAAGGAGCAGCAAACAAATCCATGGCATCCTACAAATTCACCTAATTAAGAGAATTTCTCATAATTTTTTTAGCCCTTGCATTTGCTGTTTTCATCCACCTATTGTCTCATCTTAAACACAAACTGTAAGATATTTAACAACATATGGTTTTGTGATGTGTACACACTGGCTAGAATAGCAAGGTCATAGCTGGCCTGCAGGTACCCCTGCAATACCAACATTAATAAAATCTAGGCAGGAAAAAAACAACCTAACCAATTACGGGAACAAGCTCATCAAAGGAAGAAGGATTTTACAGGAGAGAAAGGCTGCTGTTACAGCTGGTGTCAGCAATATTAGGAAACTGAGGGACCAAATGTTAGCTGGGACATTCCAAATGAATCCTGAACTATAAACCAAATGGTAATAAACAAAGCTATTTGTCAGCTGACCCCCCTTGGATGTTGTTAACAGGCACACAGCATGCCCATAGCCTATGGCAACCTGCAGGCTCCCAGTGATAAAATCATGACAGCTAACAGATGAATCCTTTCTGAATTCTATTAAATAAATTAATAATCTCAGCAACATCATTACAGCAAAACATCCATCTTCTGCAACAGCTGTTCCTCCATTGCTTGTTGCATTTATTTTCTGTCTTCTTGCCATGCCTTATGCAGTGCAACTTAACTCAGAGACTGAACTTTAGCACCTCGATAGAAAACCTATAAAAGCAGATTATTTGCATTTTTTATGTAGTTTGTGCAAAACACAAGCTTTTGCCTGAACAGAAAAATATGTCTAACTACTCTGTCTCTAAACTAAACAACAATAAACTTTTGTACTTTCTGACAAGAAACAAATGCAAACCTCACAAAATAGACAACTATGATTCATATAAAACCTTTTCTGAATCTTTCAATTCATCAACAAAGACATTAAATTAAATCTAATATGCTCTTGTTCTGTCTTTACCTGACTATGTAATGCTAAACAAAACTTGGTGGAAGTTAAAATATGCCATCAAATTGCTTCTGAATGTGTTCCAGCACTACAATCTGCACCCCTGCAACCTGAAAAGAAAAATGCTCCTGGTATTCTGCCAGAACAATACAGCCAGGATAAGCAATAAACAGGTAGCTTAGGAAGCAGAAATGACAATTAGGAAAAATTTCCCACTTCACATTGAGCCCAGTGCTGACTTCTCCAAGTCTCCACCTCCATTTGAACTCTCAGATCAGGATGTTGTAACTGACTGTGGTACATAAGCACTTGTGTCTCATTCTGGACCTGGGCAGTTCTGTCTTGCTTTACCCACTACGTGCTGTCTAAAACTGCATTGAGAATTTCATTAAACACTTACAATTTTATATCTCAGATGAAACTATAGTACATGGAAACCTTAGTAAGCCTGGAATCATCAAGATCACATTTTACTTTCTGGCAACACCTCCCATGCTACATGCAACCAAAGTAACACTTTGCAGAAGTTTCCCAAAGGAACAGAAATGCATAGACCGCAGGGGCTTTTCTTCTAAGAGCTCTTTTGAGACCACTGGTACAGACACGTATTTGCCATTAAATAAACATGCTCAGCATCAGACACAGCCTCCTCTATCTCATCTCCTGCACGAGAAATTATGCTTTTCTCAAGTGTATTTAATCTTGTAAATCAAAGAAGAGAGACCTATGAGAACATTTGCTCTGCCAGACTTTCTATGCTGCAATTTCCAATTGCTGTAGCAACAATTCTTTTAAATTGTTTTTTAAATCCTGTTTTTGCAGAATGGCATAAGTTGTGGCATCTCTCCATGCTTGCTCTGTCAAAAATTCTTGTGTAATTTGCATTTCCAGTTACATTACAAACATCCATTGGATAACTCATTCTAATGAAGATGAGAATTTGCCTCAATTTTTTTGTAGCAGCGTTTTCATGTTTTTCTCCCTCCCCCTGAACTGGTCTTGGAATGTACTTCAGAACCTACTTTTGTCAGACTTCCCACTATTTTAAGACTAACTTCCTTGAAGTGTGATGTGCCCTGCACATACACAGCACTATTTCCATAGGGGTCAAGATTTACAGAAAGTGCCACATTTAGCAGATTTTTGATGTATTTACAATTAATTTCTTTAAATTTTTCCTTCTCTACTGCAACATTACTGTTCCCTCAGCAGTTAAATTACTTATAAAGTACAATATTCTGTATTGTAGAGATCATCTCAGTGGTACAATTGCAGCAGCACTAATGGTAGAAGCATCCTGGAGCTTTGGAGAAGCTTCGGCAGCTGTATCAAATGAGGAACATAAATACACAAAACTTGTGTTCTGGATCTGGTTCTGCTACTGACTCACTGTCTAGGAGTAAATTCAGCTCCTTTTCTTAGGCCACAGGTATAAACTGCAGACAACAGTATTTCCTCACCAACCAGAGAACACATTAACAATTCTGCCAGAAAAAGTACTGTGCATGGATTTTGCAGTAAGACTGATTTAAATTCAGATGACAGAAGTAACCCTTTACACGGCCTTGAAAAATCACTCAATACAATTGCTACGACATTATTTCAGTTACATTTTCACTGTCTTGTCCAGGTATCCCACACAGAGGGAAGAAATGTATAAATATTTTGTGAGAAATGGAGTTTTGTATAGGAAGACACTTTTACAAAGCTTACAATCCCCAAAGTCAAGACAAGGCAGGCTTAGTTTGCTGTGAGTAGATTGCCTGTGCATTTCTCTTTTCAGTGATGGACACTGTTCAGGCTGTCCTACTGCACTGCTAGGATGTAACACACAGCAAGTGGCAAACATTTATCTCTGAGCATCCCACAGCATCCTTATGTGGCCTCCTCAAGCTGTTCCACACGGAAAGGATGCCATGTGGAACAGTGCCTGAGCAGGAGCACTGAGGGAGGGAGTTCTCCCTGACAGCTGGGAAAAGCATCCAGGTCCTGCTTTGAGAACATTTGTGTGTTTGATTTAAAGATGATTCAATGTAAACTATATAATTTATGTAAAATATATTAAAAAAAAGTCTAGGAGGCCTTTTTCATGAGGAAAAGCACTTTGTCTTCTTCTTCCAGACCCATGTAAGAGCAAGGAGAAAGCCCTGCACAGGCTTTCCTTCAAGAGGCAGAGCTGGTTTCGGTGGCCCTTTGTTCTCTGTCCTCTCTGTGTTTGTGTCCCCATCACTGCACTGAGGTGCAAGTGCACAGCACAGACACATCAGGGACCTGGGCAGGAGCTGAGGCAGGTTAAAGGTGACAGGGAGAGGCCTGAGTGACCAATATAGACAGAACTTCTTAAATCCCCACAACATTTAAAAGCAGCTTGATTCTACCAAGTCCTTCCCATGATGTGTTTAGGGAAGCAAACTGCTCAACACAGGGTCGTGCAACCAGCTGGAGAAACCAAGCATTGAGCAAGGAGACATCTGTACACAAGTCCTTCTTGGACCATGGCCAGAGCATTTTACAGTGCAAGATAAAATTTAATTAAGCTTCATAGGTTAAGAACATTTTCTCTCTGTTGTTTTCTGTCATAATGGTTTAGAAATGCATAATCAAGTCTTTTTCTCTCTCATCCACACATTTGTTATTAGATTATTGCCCTTGAGAGCTCAGCTGCAGACACTAATTCTTTTTGTACTTTTTAAGTGACTATGAAACATTTATATTGAGGAAGAAACAGACACGTGGCACAAAATGTGTGGCACCAGAAAATCACACAAAATATGCAAAAAGATCCATGAAAAAGAAGATACCTTGCATAACCATGAAGATAAAATGGAGACATTTATTTTTTCACTGTAAAGAGACACCATCCCTTACAAAGAATTATCAGCTTTATACAAGCTCAGTCAATCATGGGACTAATTCCTCTGGGAGAGGCAAGATATTCAGAACCTATACCTATTCTCGATTGAGAATATAGATATTGAAAATTTGGGTTCAAAGTGGAAAAGCTGGAAGTATGTCTCCAAAGCAGCCTTGGATTATGGAGAGAAACAGACTGTTCCTGCTCTGACCCATTTGATGTGCTTCTACAGGAATCAGAAGCCGCAGATGCTGCAGAGCCACTGAATTGCCACCTCAGCCACAGAATGGCTCCTTAGAACGTGGGGAAACAGTTCTCTGGGTTTAACTCTGCTAATTAATGAAGATAACATGTCAGGATAACAGCCCTGTGTGGGGAACAAAATACCTGCATTCATCCTAAACATCTCTTTACATCAGTGTGGCCACTTATATCTTGCAAGGGCCATCATGGTGACCCTCCAAACACCTCTGGTAACATTAGACGTGACAGGTCAAAGAGCGTGAACTGCAAGCACTGTCCTCCAAACACACATGAATGCCCCTCCTAAAGAGCCAACACAGCTCTTTATTTGGGGGCAGGAGGGCCACCTTCTACTGCTTGAGACTTTAAAGGCACCACTGGTTACACAGGTTTGTTGAGTCGTGCCTCTAGTAAGGAACAAAACAAAGATGAATCAAGAGAACCTTGACTAACCTGGAAGCTTTTAATTCATTTCAGTCCATTCCTCTGCTCCCTACTGGAAAGTCTGGGCTGCACGTGGAGCAGGGAACAGAAGCCAGCCTTATTCATCTCCAGCTCCAGGAAAAGAAGTTAAGGAATGGCGCACCCCAGTTGTCTTGCCCTCCACTTTCTAGTTTGCTCTCACCTGGCGTGTAGATGCTCAAAAGGAAGTTTCTGAGTCCTTCCCTCCATTATTATTGTAACAGGCTACAAAGTTTCCTGAAGTCCTTTCAATTCGCTGGTCTTTGGACCCAGCCTCTCATCCTGAAGAGATGAAAGTAGAGGAGTAAACCATTCAGCTCAAAAAGTGAGGCCTAAGTGGCCTAAACAGCAGGAGTTAATTAAATTCAAGATACATCCAACCCAATTTGAAGTTCTATTCTGGCTGACCTGCCCTGGTGATCAGGTCATGCCGTACAAGAGTCAGCCATTTACACTGGAACAGGAAGCAGAAAAGAAACCTGACAGCAGTCGAACGTGGCATCCACAGCTCTTAGTCAAGAGAGACTTTAATTCCTATGGTATAGTGTTATAATGAAAGAGGTTGGGGGTGATCAGTGGTTGCTGCCTTATTTGTACCAGTGGGACTCACCTACCAAATGTACACGTGATGATATTTAGGAACAGGATTACTCTTCACTGCTGCATGAAATTGAGTTATTCAACTCAATTTCAGACAACACACAAAGAGTGCCCCCAGCTGCCCCATTGCACTGTGTTCCAGCTTGGTCTGAGTGGTCTGAGTCAGGCACAAGAGAGGGATAACCCAGACTGAACAGCCCTGGAGTGGCCACTAGCCCAGAGCAGCCTTAACACTTGGTTCCATCTCTCCACATGGTCCACAATGGCAGTGTCATCTCTGAGCATCAGACTGTTCATAAACTTCGTCGTTCCTCGTGACTGGTGATTTTGGGGCTCTTGTGGATCCACAAGGGCCTTGTTGTGTCCTCTGCCCCTTATCCATGTCACCACACCCCAAAACACTGATGTGGGCTGATGAGAGGTTGCCAGCTTTCAGACAAATGTGCCTGGAGGCAAGCCCTGCAGCATTGGCTTGTTTGCTCTGGAGCAGTGAAGATGCTGATAAGGACACAGAGCAGAAAATTTGCATCTTTGGCTTTAAGTCTGACTTCAAAGCCATTCCTGCACATGAGTTACATGCAGTCCATGCCCTCACAACTTGACTCTTTCTGCATCAGCTACATTTAAGATGGTAGCGAAAACTCTTAGGCAATGTTTTGAATTTTGAAGATTTAAACCTGATTTGCAGTATCAGTTGGTTGAAATTTCCATAATTTAAAAAAAAAAATCCATTATACATGATACACTATCGTAATTTTGAGGAAAAGTTTAAATTGCAGACCTTAATGTCCCTAAAATTAAGAAAACACAAACATTGTTTTCTTGCTATTCAGAAATCAACCCAAAACATTCAACTAGAAATTCTTTAACAGTAGAGGGTACAGAAGCAGAGGTGTTCAGGTGTCCTTCCTGAAAGCCCTTGACAATTTGCTTCCTGGCTCTACAGCTTTTCCAGGTACCCATCAGTGCTTCCAAGGACAAACAGGTATAATCTAATTCCTAGTGGGAGCAGCTGTTTGTTAGAAAAGCATGGCCTGGAGTGTCCATTTGTGTTATTTCCCACGTAAAAATCAGGTTTCTCAAAAATTTAGTATCCATCACTCCAAATTAGAGCACACAGCTGCACTAAGTGTTGCAATAAGATGATCTAGAAAATAGAGGAGAAAGACTAAGTCACTGCTTATGCTTATTTGGAAATAAATGATATCACCTGCTTCTGTTTAACATCTTGAAGTGTTCTGTAGAGTGTATTTGACTCCCTAGGATCAATTCAATTTTGTCCAACCGTGATGCAGAGTGAGGATATTTTGGACTTAGCGACACATGTTTTTCCTGTAGCTCCAGGGCTCCATAAGGAGCCAAGTGCCTCTCAGCCATTGCAAGAACTTCAGTGTTACTAATTCTGGCAATGCCCAGTTTTGCAACAATCCTGTGACCCAAATTTTTTCCTCACAGCTCTCGAATAAAGGAGTCAGTTTCTTGTACTTTTGATTAAAATGGTGAGAAATCATAGAGCCTTTGATTATGAAAAATTATTATGCCTTCTTCAAGGTCTTAACTACATTTTTTTGACCAATAAGATTGGAAGGAAAGATAGAATCCCTATATGAAGAATATATATTTTTTCAGATGAGAAACAAAGAAGATTATCAGTCCTTATGATCAAAACATACAAAATAATAATTATATGCTTATGTGATTTTCATTCACAAAAAAATGACCACCTGAATCTTCAACAAATAATATGATAGGTTGTTTTTATGATGTATAAGAATTTTATAAGAATTATGAAAAAATCTCTCAGGAGAAGGCTTAATAACTTTTTTCCAGCTTTATTGGACAGATTTACAATACATAAAAGCTAGTTTCAGCCCAAGGACAAAGACTTCTTTCTTTTGGAAAATATTGAAGGGGCACATTTTACTGAATTAACCAGAGCTTTGAATCAAAGATATGTTTTCTTTATTCTCTGATTCTTTGCTCTTTTGTTTATTATCCTCTAACTTTAATCCACAATTACAAAAAAAGGCGGTATCTTTTTCATTGATGGACCACAATGTAGTAATCAAACAGGTTTTAAGGTAAAATTCACACTTTTCAGTGAGTCTTGTACATGTTATGTGTTAACTCATGACTGCTGATGAATAGTTGTGTGATTTGATCAGACTTGTACAGCATTCTGCTGCTTTTTTTCACTCAGATGAAAACGTAATAAATGCCAGCAGTGTGATATACAATCTATCCTTCAGGCAATTCCAGCAGTTCAATCGTGTAATTACACAAAGCAATTCTCATCTTTCCAGCTCGAGTCAGTAACAAACCGTGGAGGGAAGTCCTGGAAACACAAAGGCATCAACGTGGCCACGTTGTCCTTGACCCTCCGCACAGAGCAGAACAAAGGTGTGCCCACACCCATCCACAGAAAGCTCCAAACCATTCGAAAGGATTGAGGCCCAAAAAAACCAGCCTTCAGAGGCATGACTGCTGACATGCAGAGTGATGTACACCTGCACCATCCTGGTGCTTTCAGCGTGTCTGGCTGCATGGGAACAGCCTCGAGCCAAAAACTTGCCAAGTTTACAGTAAAACTCCCTGGAATTAATATGGTAGGAAAAGGGCTGGACTTCTTGCTCACATGTAAATAGATGTAGCTAAAGGCTCAATATTAAAATTTTGTTTTATTAAAATAAAACTTGAGTATTATCTAGGGAAATAAATGAAATAAATTAAGACACAGAAAAAAGTGGAGAAGAGAGGAGTAACATGCATGAAACCTTTCCTGACATGAAAAACAGGTTATGTTTCACTCTAGTGTAAAGGAATACATAGAAATCAAACTGCATAGTGTTTAATCTGCTTCTGCAGCCTTGGAAAATGGTACAGTCTCTGCTAATACTGAGTTGCAATCAGATTGGTTTTTTTAGTTCCATTTGCTTCACAGATCATGTACAAGTTGCCCTATAACACAAAGCCTGTAGTGGGTAATCTATTGTTCGTGCCAGAGATAAAATAATTGAAAACAAAGCATGACACTGACTGTGCCTATTAGAATGTCTCCTTTAAAATATTACTTTATAGTATCAGATCCCTTTTCACACCCAATAATTTGTAATAAATTACTTTAATCACAGCTGCATTAACAACATGCCTAGGGCAGATAGGTAGATACACAAATCTAATGGCCTAATTCATGTGGCAACTGATTGCAGGGAAGAAGGGGAATTTCATCAGCTCAGATTCTAATCAAAGAAAAGGTCAAGTTTCCTGTAGCTGTAAGTCAATTGTAGAAATGATTAAAAGTGCATCCACCTGCCTGGTAGGCGCTCCTGCTCAGCCACCACAGCCCTCCCCTCAGCCTGGATCCTCTCCTTGGCCTCCGAGGGAATCAGGTGTCTGCCAGCAATTAGCCTTAATGAGCCAGTAGCACTTTCCTGAGAGATGTTGAGAAGCCTAATTGCAGAAAGCAGGAGTGGAGGCTCTGCCTGCCTCAGACAGAGCTGTAACTCCTGCTCTGCCAGGGAGCCTGCAAAGCTCATCCCCAGCACAGGGATACCTCTGGACGGGAAAAGGATTTTCCTAGGGAAGGATTTTGCAGCCTTCCTGGAAACTCCAGGGTGGAACACTTGAAAATGGTACAGATCCCCAGCACAGGCAGCTTTGTTTGGATTTGGGGTACTGATGCCTGCTCCCAGTTTTGAGAGGCTTGCTCTCCAGCTGAAGCATTAATGTTTGCTGGGAAATCAACACCTTGTATTTGACTTTTGTAGATAGGTTGTGATGTAGGTACATTAATTACACTGTAGTTAATCTGATTACAATATGATTCTAATTTTGATGTCTGTAATTACTACCACTTCATATAGCTAGAAGGTTAATTTAATGCCTGAATTACTTTTAATTACCTCTTAAGTTCCTTACTTTCATATTTAGTACATGCACTTACTGCAAAACCCCACTATCAGAAGATTAACTTAATTACCTTATTTCAAGTGAACTTCTATTCCTGGGCAATTCCTAGTGATCTGTGTGCTCACATCTTTAATTAGTCTCTAGCACATTATGCACATCTGCGCTAAGAATGCACCCCTTTAATTTTCTTCTTGTATCTGGTAATTGCAACCAGTTTTCAAACTTGCTGCAGTTACGTGTGTGGCAGGGAAAACGGGGCTCAGTTTTACAAAGAGTTCATCGTATGACAAAGCCTGACTGAAAACCATCAGTAAAGCGGCGCAAAGATTTTACCAAGCTCTGATTTCCTGATTTCTACAAAGAGTATAGTCAAGAAATAAATCTCATACACACAGTTCCACCAACCAGTGTTTTGTGATGCTGTGCAGTTTTCTCACACATTTACAAACACCAGTAAAGTTCATTGGTCTTCCTTTTAGGAGTGTTTGTATCACACAATCCCTTTAGTTAAATTAAATGCAAAGATTTGTCCCAGTCTCAGGGTCAACATCCATGTCTAACACACTTCACTTGAGTGGACCTCATCACACCCACTCAGAGATGGCCTAGTTTCAAAACCAGCAGGGTCCCTAATGAGCATTAAATGAAAGCCCTTGCGAGGCTCCCAAAGCAACAGAGAGTTCTCTTCCATTGCTGCAATGACAGCAACACCAATCAGGTATCCTTGCAAACCTGCATGATGATAATAATGCCAGCCAGGCATCAGAGATTTTGAGCAAGTAACAGAATAATTGGATTTGAAACTCACTGTTATCTTTCTGATTAGGGAAAGGGCTTGTTATAATCATTTTTGACTGGACACAAAGTAATTTTGAGAAATTAATGCACTACAGGTTAAAATGCTGTAGGCACTTTTGATTAAGAAGAGTTAGCTTCTGTTTAGTTCAGTAAAATACTTTTCATTCATGGGATTTGGATTTACCTTGCTTTTTCTGAAAGCAGAACATGAGAACAAAAGGCTAAAACATTGTAAAATAATCCAGGTCCTTCATGGTGAAGGCTAGTGTGTGCTATGAATTTTTCTATCTATGACATAGTAAGCTCCTGTTACATATGAGGCCCTAGAAACAAACATAAGACATAAAAATATTTTCCATTAAGTGATTGAAAGAAGTGGGAAAGCACATAACTCAGATTTGTTCTAGTAGAATTTTCAAGATGGATATGATTTTAAAATAAATGCTTAAAAGCTGAATCAATTCATTTAATCACTTCAATTAACTGCTGGAAAAACTGGGATGAGCTGCATCAGGCACTCCATGTGCACATGTAGGGAGCAGCTCCTGCTCCCAGGACAGCAGTGAGTTGTTCTGTGCCAGCTGTTCCACTGGCTTTGGCAACTCTGGCAAATGGCCAGTTAAGCAACAGTTTAGAAATGAGGTTTCCTCATAACTGCTATTACCAGGAGATGTGATAATGTGCCACATAGGGAGAGATTCAAATGTTACAAACCACTACACAACCAAAGAAGGTTGCCTTCTTTACACAGAGAATACCCTCAATTCTAAATGAGGTCAACAGGAACACCAAGTGTTTCTCCCTTCAGAAAACCTGCTTAAATTTGTGAGACAGCAATATGCAGATGACATTAATGCTTAAAGAATGGAAAATCTCAGAAAAGCGTCATTCTCAGTTCATTTGTTTCCTTCTCTGTGTGGTGACCAGAATAATAAGAGCAGTGATGAAACATGTTTGATGACAAACTCTGCTCAGCTATTCAAATCCCTTGCATACAACATTCCTGATAAGTTAAGGATCTAAAATTGCTTAACCAGTGTTAATGTGCAAGTTAATTGAAGGTCTTACATGAATCCATATACACTACTGAAGATTGATTAAAATAGCTCTATGAAAGGTACTCTAAGCCAATGCTCTTTTACGCTCTCGATTAGTTTCTTGATGAGATTTCAGAGAGAAGAGAAAGAAATTAAGTGAAGGGGCAAAATGGCACTGAAAAGAAAAATCCAGTGCTGCAATTTAAGCTCAAATGCTCTTCTCCACAGCACACTCTGGCTCTTTCTCTCTGTGTGTCCGTCTGTACACATCACATCTAGAGACAAAGCCCTTGTGGCTCCTCACACATCCTCCACATTTCACTCTTCTCACATTTCATTCTTCAGATACAAAGCAAATGAAGAGGGATGATGCTACAGTGCACCAAATGCTATAAAGTTCTGTTCTGGGGATTTTTTTGATATGTACATTTTTAAACTGTTCATGTTTAGACAGATTTATTTAGTGTTACTAATCTACTGCATGTGAACAAAACATTTTTAACACAATAGATATGTTCTGTGATACCAGAAATGTGGATTTTTTAATAGGATTTCCTGTTGTTTGTTCTACTTAAACAGTGCCCTGGTTGTTCTTTGGGGGTGCCAATTATTTTTATCTTGTGAAAACTAGAATATCAGTAAGTGATGGGAAGAGGGTAAAAAAGGGTGAAAACTATTCCATGGCTGCCTTTTTCAGCTTAATATTGACCACCTAAGCAATAGCTTGCATAGCTCATCATCACATAGAATTTGTCTAATGTTTCTAATGCTTATTTGCTTGGTAGTTCAAATAATAGCTTTCATATTTGTAATTAAACTGTTGCCTAACAACCTTAATTTAATGTGGGTAGCTAAAGCATTACTGACCTTTTGCCTATACGCGGCTTTTTGCATCTGCTTCCTCATGAGAAAAAGGAATATTATGATGTCTGATTAAAGATTTATCCTGGATTCAGCTCTTCAGGGCTGAACCAGGGAATTTTTTTTGTTGGTTTTTTTTCATGAGAAGATGGTGAGGATAAGAGAAGGATGTGCCATCAGGACTTCTTTACCATAAATCCTACCTGTGCCAATCAAAAAGAAATACTTATCTCTGTTTGAAGTTTCTGGGTCCTGTTGAAAACAAATGGGAGTAGAAGGAATAGAAAAGATTTTAAAGGAGCTTAATTGACCAGGTATCCATGGAACCAGATTTCAAGTGCGACCCTTTCCATCAATTGTAACCTTTCTGTTCTCATTGAGGAGTAGGAGGAACATCAGGACATGGCAAATACTCATTTTTTAAATAGATACAGGTATTATGTACACACACAACACATGCACACACACACTTCGCTCATCAGTTCTGATGACAGCTTCATTTGCTTGTATATGTAGAAATAAATGAATAAATACCAACAGTCATTGGTGAGACCTGCACCATTTTTTAAAACAGAACTAAATTTCAAATACATATTTATGTTGTTGATTCAGGTCATCCTTTGTGCAGCCTTTTAGTGAATATAAGCATCGCAGCCAACTCAAAAATAATCAGTGGAGGACTTAAAACACACACAGCATTAGGCTAAAAGAAAAATTCACAAAACTATGTATCCCAAATTATCTCTCAGCATTTCATTAGCTTAATGGAGAACATTAAACAAATAGTATTAATGAAAAAGCCAATTTATTTGCAGGAGTATAGTTATCATGAACACAGTTCCCTCATTTTTAACGTAGTATGGTATTTTTAATTAGGTTTGAATTAACTATATTCCACAAATCCTTTTACTTATGCAGCCCATGAATTTTTAAATTAGATTTGATTTTTTTTGGTTAACTACTTTCTGCAAACCATATTAATATTCAAATTCAAATTTAGGAAAAGTATGAAGATACTGCCTCAAAGTGATGCATTTTGTTTGATGCTACTACCTTGCTGTCCAATATTTTATGAAGAATAGAGACCAAGTTTTAAACCTCTAAATGCCACAAAAGACTATTTGAGATATTTTTAAATAAGCAGATTAGAGATGATTTTCCAACCCAGCTAACAAAAATGAACTGACAAGTGAATCCTTCTATGGTTGTTCACACAAACATCACTGCATCAGTTCTTTCGTAAAGTTTTTCACCTACAATTCAGGAAATGCTAAAAGGCCACACTTTCCACCTTTTCACATAGGCACTAGTACACTGACTACTGATTTTCCAAATGGTTCTCCAAAAGGTTATGTAAATACAATTTCATTGTTATTTTTGCTTAGGGTTGATCAAAATGCTTCCTTACTCCAAAGAATTATTAAAAGAGAAAATGTTCTTCTTTTTTATTCCAGATTTCAATTCTTTATATTTTTGAAGTAGAAACAAGTGACTGCATTTTTTTCTGATTGTAATCAAGCATCTTCTGTTTTGTCACATCAAAAATTGACATGAAAAACAGAATCATTATTTCCCAGAAAAGTTAAAACTACCTTTCCTGTGAATAACTACATATTTTACTAAAATGTGTTTTAATGGGAAAATTTTTGTTTTATATATTTAGATAAGCAGTCACTTTTCTATAAATATGTGATTAAAAGTACTTGTTTGCCACATTCCGAATTTTCTTCCATCAGCAACAATTTCAGTTTGTTCCTTTTAAAAGTACCACCTGAGATTTTCTTACCTCAGTGACAGATGGAGTTATGGCTTTAATGCTAGAAATGTCAAAATTCCCGTTATTATTTTAAAATGTAGCAAACTTAGAGGCACACGGACATTATTTATTTTTCATATCAATCAGATCATGTCTGAATGTGTGTGGAGCCACTTTCAGCAGAGGTGATATGGGAGGGAAATAAATATATTATATTCTGGTTGAATGCAATTTACTAAATTTGTCTTTCCTCTGTGACTAAATTGTCATCTGTTTTCTTGCAAATACAGGAGGCTGCCCCTTCAGAGCCTTCTCCCTTGTTAATGATCATGTCTGTAAAATGAGAAATAGTGACATTTTCAGATATGCATTCTCAGTTACCATTCCACATTTCCTATTTGACAGACCAGCGTGATAATGCTGAACTCAAGAGGTAATTACAGAGTGACAAGTTTCATGATTGAAGTGCTGGTTCATCCAATTACTTCCACAGCCATGTTAGGCATATATTTCATATCCAAACCACCCCAAATTGTGCTGTTTGCTCTCCTGTTGCACTCTGACACGTGTGAGTTCACCACTCCTCTCTCTCAGTCTCCCAGCTGACACGGCTCACATTATATATTTATCAGCCTAAAAAATCTTGTTTTAGTTAATTTAACATAATGAAGCCTGGCTGCATGCTAGTTTATCATTAGGGTTCTACCTCACCAGTGATGTATTACACGGTAAAAAATTCAGATGGTTCAATGTAATGATGCATTTCGTTGGTACATCAAACAACTCAGAGTAATGATTAATTCACTGATATATGATCAGAAGAACATTGCATTGGGTCTGCTCCAATTCTGCTCTGAGTCCTCCACTGACAACCTCACAAGAGAGCCCCATGGTTACCCACACCCTCTTCAAACATATCCCTATTTACTGCTGAACATGGTTTTGCTACTAGTCTCTGATGCTTTCCTTTCTTAATTTCCTCATCTCTTCTCCATTTTTCCTTCTGTGTCACATTCCTTTATCTCCATACCCTTCATATATGACCAGATTCAAAGTCAATGGAGAGTCCAGCACTTACACATTAGGATGTATTACATCTCTTTTTACACCCTACATCCACTTTATTTCTCCAGGCTACGGAGCAAGATTACTAGCAAACTTTTCTAACTCTGACATCATCTGAAGTTCAGTTTTCTGACAGTCAATAACTTTCTGATGGGTAATTAAAAATGAATCACGGGTTTGCAGAGCTAAGTAAAGGAGCCAGAAGGACAGGTGAGTCTGTGTCACAAGCTGGGATCCCCCACAGGAAGGACTTCGAGCCAGGTTACCCCAGCTGAGGTACCTGCTGATGGCAAGAATCTCCCTTGGCAAAGTGCCTGCCCCTTTGCAGCTGACTGGGCAAGGCAAGGAGCCACACCTTTCACAAGGACCTAAGGAACATTTAAAAATGTGAAATTGAATTCCTTGGGTTGGAGGAGATGAACGCACTTTAAACCCACAGTGCAACTGCGCTACAGAAGGGAGAATTTTAAAAAGGACGTAAGAAGTATTTAGGACACATGGAAAAGCCATTAAACCCAGCAAAGTTCAATTTATTTTCTTCTACACTATGAACATCTCTAATGGTTCCCTGAATGACCTCTTTGGTTTTGTGTGCAATCTTGCTGGCTAGAGAGCAGTACATTTGTAACTTGTAAAATATAATCTCCATAAATGCCTCATTATCCTATTATCTGCATTAGGCTGGAAACACTAACTTGAAAAGACATTACCTATAACATTTAAAATGTCATATAATTTAACTGAGCTTTCCTAAACTGACTATGTTTTGTAGCCTCCCTAGCACAAAAAAAAAAGAAAAACCTTTCATCTTTTTAAAGTCTGGAATCAGTGTAATTACTATTCTTTCCCTTTTTCAAGTACTACAAGGTATTTTTGTAATATGCTGATATATTCTAAAGTGTACTACTACCAGACAAAACTAATCCCATAATTAAACCTGTGTTCTTCCCTTTCAATTGCAGGTTCTAGAATTATACTTGATTTCAACAGATCTCCCTTTCTGAGCTTTTAAAGGAAATTTCCTGTCCTTTGTTTCATATTAAATTCCATTTCATTTTTTTCCCTCTTACTTGTTTTCCAATGAATAGGCTAAGATAACAGAATTGTAATGAATTCACATGGTTCTTAAAATTCTTATGATATTTAAGTAACATCCTTGCTCTTTACATCACTTATAGAAGTAACTTGTATTTTTAATACTAATCATGTGACATATAGGTGCTTTTCCTTGAAAATGTAGAATCCCATGCTGAAAAAAATTAGTTACATCTTTCATTTTACATACTATTATCAAAAGTGGCTGGAAAAGTCACAATTAAATTCACAAATTAAATTGTGGTATCTTCTGAAACATTTTGCTAAGGCAGTTTTTGTATTTTAGCACAAGCTCTGTACTTTTAACACGAGGACAGTAGTGATGAGGCCAGAAGGCAAAATCAGGATCTACATAATCCCATTACTGACCTTCAAAATTGCTTTATTACTTGAGTGCAGCAACTGAATGAATGAAATGTCCCTTTCTCTGATTCACTGTGCAGGTGTTCATAGTTATATATCAATTAGTACTGGAAAATGCTTAAAAAATATAGATATATTGTTTTATTGATATTAAAAAATAGCCATTTCAGTGTATATATATAAATATATACATACATATATCACATATTTCATATGTAAGTACCTGTCATTACTTCTCAACTAGAAAATAAGTAATTCCCTGATTCCAGTGCCTGCTCATGGCTGCACTGTACCAATGGCAGTGTGAAGGAGGACACAGCTGCATTTGTGAGAAAACTCATTAACTTCAATTGCTCTGCAAATTTCACTACACAGCTCTAGACAGCAGCCTAATTAATGCAGAAAGCTATAATTTCATAGATTAACTCTAAACCTAGAGAGCCAGATAAAGTAAAACTCCTACTGTCCTGTTCTCCAATATCAATTTATTTTCTTGGTGTCCTGTCTGCATTTGACTGATCTCTTGGTAGAAAATTTTTCTAGGCTGAACATCAGACATTCTAAATAAAAGTGAAATAAATATTTATTTATTGCACTTAAGCAGAAAACAGCTGGTGGTTTGGTTTGTTTGGTTTTTTTTCCCTTGATTTAGGTGATTGAAACTAATCAATGCAACCATGTAAAACTTACTCAAAATTAACCATCTTTAATTCACTTTGGTGCTGTTGCTGCACTTTACAAATCTCTGCACACTCCCCAACTGCTGAGTACACTGTAAGATTTTGGGATGTGTATTTTGTTTATTATAGGGCAACAGCTCTGGAGACCCAAGATTCCACATTTATCACACCACGGCTGCTTTGAGTTTCACCAAGATATCAGTGATTGAATGCAAATCCTCACCTATAAATGCCAGTATGGACCATTTGAAATAAAGAGAATTTCCTAGGGAAAACCTGGCAGTGGTCACCAAATCAAGTAGTTTCAGTTCTGTGCAAGAAAAGGAACAAAATAAACGTTCATAGGGTAGCTGCCTTAAAAATCCTGATCTGGATTGCCTGGTCCAGTCATGTGACTGCTCATAAACCTGGATTGGATAATTACAGGTGTTTAAATAGGATATAAATATGGGGTGTTTTGGATTAAAACACCCATATATTCCATACTTTTCTAATTCACTTTTGATTTTCCCCTAATTCTGCACAAAACACCAGCGCAGGCCCCTGGGGAGTGGAGCAGGATGATGGAGAGCTCAGTCCTGCTGCAGCAGCTGCCAACAGGCAACGGTGCAGCCCTTCCAGGTAAGGCCACATCTACTATAAAAGTGGCCTGGGGACTTTCCTGGCACACTTTTTCATTCCTTTATGCTGTCAAAGTGACTTAAAGGTTGTGCAGTGCTCTGCCACTACAGGACAGCCCTTTGGGGGATGTGCAGTGGGTCTGAAGGGGCCATAATAACCAGCCAGGAAAATTTATTTGGATCAACAAAAGAAATAATTAATTCTTCCCTCTTCTCTAGGTAGGAAAATGGACTCCAGTTCCTGTAATGTTCAAGATCTGCATTTCCTGACAATATTCTGGATTTTTATGCATCTTAATAATAATTTCTGAGGCAATAATAATTGCTGTATTACTTCAAATATACACAGTATTTTTAATTACAGCTGTTGTTTGAGGAATGGTATCACCAGGTCATCAAGGACTGACCTTCAAGTCATTGTTTATGAATAAACAAAGGCCTGATTGTATTATTCCCATTAAGTCTAAATAGCTCTCTATCTCAGTGGAATCTAGCAGAAATCCATAAATTAGTTCTCTGATATTTTTATCAAACACTGTTCCCATCATTTATCAGCAACAGGGCTGCAAAGAGCAGCAGTCTGAAAACCTGCTTAATCAAAGCAACCTTCAGTCTTAACCAACATTTGCAAGCAATGTATTAAATGCTTTGGAACTCATGTGAACATCTGGTCCCAAAAGTGACAGGCTTCTGGGGTTTTTTTGAGTTCCTCTGCTCTGAATTTGTACTATTAAAGAAAATAAAAATAACAAGGATGGAAAAAAAGTCTGAACAAACAAAGAAACAAAAAACAACCAAAACAACCTCCAAAATCCCAAATCAAAACCACTTTTAAAGCAGGGGAAATCAATAGGCTTAAATGAGCCAACAGATTTCCTCCCGAGCCTCTAATGTTCTCCCAGACTCTGTTTTATTTTGAGACAAGGAACTTTCAGAAGGTATGAAAAGGAGATGAGGCTTCAACATGCTTCAACAAATTCTTCAGATGTTATCAGAGTATCTGAAAGACTGAGATCAGAAAGAAAAAAGCCAGTGAAACTCAGGACACTTAACCAACCACAGGCTGATGACATTAAGGGCTGTGTCACTGCACGTTGCAAAGCTGTTATGCCCCTTTTGCAGCTCTATTCTGTACTGCTTCTTCATATAGATAGTATTTTGTTTGGGGAGAAACCATGGTATTTTTGAGTGAGTTTTTTAACTTGTGAAAATAATGAAAAAAATAAGTGAATGCTTGGGTATTAAAGAAGGTACAGAAATATTCAGCGTGTATCAAAAGCCTGTAGTAACCATTGGAAAATCCTTATTAGAGAAACACAACTCTTCCACAGAGGTGATTATTGGATCCCTCACTTTAGAACAGAAAAAAAAAAAAAAGAAAAAAGAAAAATCTAGAATAGAGATTAAGCAGTTTAAAAGTCCCCACAATAAGCCAGAATACCCAGGAGGGTCAACTTCATCATTTTCAAACTGTTGTTACACCACTCCCACCAAATGCTGTTAATTTAAGCAGTGGTTTAAAACACTACAAATTAACACAGCTACTTAGAGGAAAATGAAAAATCCATGCTCAGTTGTGCAGAAAATTCATGAATAACCCCTTACCTCAAGAGGGAGGACAGCACATCATCATGTAAATACACATTCACATTATGTGCATGGCATTGCACACCTTTCCCATGACTGATTCCTAACAAAATACATTCAAAATGGGGAAAAAGGGAATATGTTTAACTCCAAATGTTCATTACACTAACAACTCATGGGATTTTAATGCTTAGAACTCAGGATGGGAGTCAGGTATTTTCTATTTATCAAACTTTCCCAAAAGAAGTCTTCAAAACATAACCTCTGACAAAGAGGTGCAGGTGAGTATAGAGCTCACCAATCCACACAGGAACAGGACTCCTCATATAACCAGAGCAGGACTTCCGACAAAGGCTGCAGCAGAGTGCTGTGAATAAGTTTCAGAGCCCTTCTTGTCTGGTAAATCCGCAGGGAACACAGTCCCTGTCTCTACAGAACCATGACAGTGCCCAGCTCCATTTGACAGGACAGGAAATGTAGTTTTCCATATCCAGCACTATGCTTATCAACAGTCAAAAAGCTAAAGCATTTCAAGTTACTAATTTCTTCCCACACAGCCAATAGTGAAGGTCTCAGCCCATAAAGTACATTCCTTGTGTCATTGCTACCAGATGTGAGCTCGGTGCTGTGTCTCTTTCACAGAGGGACGAGTATGGTATTATTAGAATTTGATTATTTACACTCAGCTCTTCCAGCAAACTTCACATGAAATAAAAGCAATGTTAAGAGTAAGCCCCTGACATCTTTCCTGGTTAATTTTTCTAATAAATTGCAACACTCATAGCTATCTAATTATCCATGAGATATTTCTGTGGCCCCATCAGAACAGCCACTGAGCAAATGATGGTCTCCACTTCCTCAGATTACAACCACTTCCTTTTTATATGTACACCATGGGAGGAAAAGATGGGATTTTTTCAATATAATTCCCCAAGGTAGTAATGAATTATCCCAGATAAAAAGGATTGTTTCCCTTACATCAGACTCATGGCAGACATGCAAAAGCCTAAAAGGATTGTCAAAAGGGAACTGCAAGAAAATGTCCAAGAAGTCTAGTTGCATCCCACTCCACAAGAATTTCTGTTTTACCTTCAAAACTGTTCCCCATTGTCTTTGCTCAGAGAAGAAAAAGGCACTTTAAGAGCCTGAGCAAGAACTAAACTGCAAGCAAGGACGCATATGATTAATGCAAATTATAAGAATGGCAATAACAGCGATACTACAGCTCTGCAAAGAGGGTGTATTGCTACTGACTTTATAGAGCCTGAATTTCAATTACACAGGAGGAAATTGTTTCATCCATATAAGTCATATCTTCTAATGGTTTGCTATGTGACTTATGTTACTACTTTTATTATGTTGCACATGTTAATGTAGATATTAGCCCATCGGGTAAGGCACTGCTCAGACACATTAGGCATTTTACAAATAGTGCTATTTAAGAGATTCCTGAAGAAGGTAAAAAGCTTCATAGGTAAGGTCAGACTGATCTAAAACATGCTACACCCACTGTGGTCTAAAACACATTACACTGTACCCAAACCTTTCCAAAGTTACACGCTGCACACAGATCTCCTTGTGTGAGGACAGTGCCTTAAGAAGGTACAGACAGTCCCCAGAAAGCCACCCTTCTTTTTGGAATATCTTTTATAAAAGAGCAGAGGTAGCTTGACAACCAAATTTCACTGGAAACTGGAGTTTCTCCCTTTGCAATGGTTCTCTTTTTTACTTTAGCAAATGTGCATAATTTGAACCAAAACCAGAGGAATTGCTGTATTTTAGCTATTTTTAAACTTCTTTTGAATGAAAACAGTGTAAGATCAACAACCAGCATTACTTCTTGGAACCCCAGAAATTACAAAGGCATCATGTGCAAAACAAAAATACTCATTGATTTTTTTTTTCCCACAGCTGTTACCAGACACAAAATCACAGGTCCAGCAGCAATATTAGTGCTACAAATATCTGTGCAGCCATAGCTGACATCTGTCATGGGTCAGTACTGAGAGCAGGAATATGGCAATGCATTAGATGCAAACATTTTGAAACGGTTTTTTTGCATACTCAGGGTAACTTCCAATATTCTTGCAGGATATTAGCAGTTTAAAGTAATTAGTGTCTCTAACTGTAGGGGTTTTTTACCTCTCAGCTTTCATGTAAACCAAGTGACCTCCATTTCAACTTCAATTGCACCAAAGGAAACATTAAAAGTTACATCTCTGGGCTGTGATCAAGCAATTATTTAACAAAGCACAAATAGTTTCCTAAATCAAAAAAATCCAAATAGAACACATCCAACCAGAGATGACTAAATAATCCAGGAGAAATCAAAGGGACTTTATTATCTGCAAAATTATCTGCCATCTGCTACAATTCCCCTCCTTTCCTACAGATTTTAAGTAGGGCTAGTTTCACAGCAGGAGGAATGAAAAATATATATTCATTTAAAAAAAAAAAAAAAGATAGTAGAAAGATAGCAATTTACTATAAAAATATGAGAGCTCTGTACCCAACGTTTTGCAGGAGTTCCTAGGGTTCTGGGTGAAAACTTTTGCACATAAACCTCAGCACGACATGACACCAGGGAGAAGGTCCAACCACTTTGCACAGGTTTTCAGATTCTTATGGAGATGTTTGTCTATTAGAAAAAATAACCTGGTTGTCAGATAAGCAGTTTTCATGAAGGTTGTCATGAAATAAGATGTAAAATCATCCCAAGATTTTGCAGCAGTGTTTCTTTGCCTTCGCAAACACTTTTCTTATATTACTTTAAGACTGAAACCTTGTTCCTACCAAAATGAATGTCAATCAAAGATGGTCTTTCATTCCAGAAGTAAGGAAACATCGGAAGCAAATATCCTGTGACAGGTGAGAATCACCTAATGAGACCCAGGCACCAGCAGTTCTACCCAAGACTGTTGTTTGACTGTAACTAAATCCCAGAGAAATCCCCTTCCCTGAGATAATTTGGACAAAAGACAAGAGACAGATCTTGTCCTTACAGTTTCTCAAGGGAAGGTATCTTTAGGAAGAGGTAAGGATTCAGCTCAGGATAATTTTAGTTCAGTCAGAAACTCCAGTAGGAAAAGTCTGATTTTGCTGCAAGGCTCACACAGTCTCCAAGGGGAGATGCTGCTGACTTTCTGAGTACCCTGCGATGGTGTTGCTCGAGCATTTTGACGTTCACACAGGCTGAGATACACAAAACAGGGATTAAATGCCATCAAGACTTCTGTCAAATCTGGACAGAATTAGCTGACAGGTTTAGGAGCTTTGGGAGTATAGGACACAAGAGTGCAACCACACGTGCCTTAGCTCCTTAGAAAACCATGCTAGGGAAGCTGTGGAAATTGAAGGGTTTTAGAGATAAACAATAAAATCCACTGCAGGAATACAAAGATGTTCTTCTTCAGAGCTCCAAAGGGGTAGGACACTAAAAACAGTATTTTGTGCCAGGTGAAAACACTGTAACAGTCTAATTCACAGCAGTGAGAATACTAGAGAAGGGAAGAGCTGATGCTTTCCCTGGTACTAAACTGGTCAAGGGTACAGGTACAGGGATATTACTGGCAGAGAAAACAGGGGAGCTACAATCTCCTTCTGGGAGGTGGCGACTGTTATTCAAACAATGTCACCAGCTGATGGGTTTGAAGGGGAAGGAAGGACTTGAAGCAAAAAGATGATTCATCTTCTCTTAATGTGCTGTCATCTGGGTCTGAAAGGCAATGATCATTAAGTCAGGTTTTAATTATATGGTCTATGGTAGCATCTGGATTTATACTCCTGAACTGAGAAAACAGAAGAAAACACAGCGTGTGGGAAGATTATGGTCCATAGATGGAAGGGAGTTCATATCATCTAATTAAAATTATGAAAAAAAAAAAAGATAAAATCGATCCATTTAACTTTTAAAACATTCATAAACTACCGAATCCAGAGGGTCTATATGCAAATAACAAATAAATTACCGCCAACAGTTTTTAAAGCACAAGAGAACAATGTTTTTAAACTAGAAAGTCATCTAAAATGAGTTTCTCACACAGCTGCTTTTTAAAAAGTTCAGGAATACAAATATGCTGTAGACAATGAGAATTAAAACAATCAACACTGAAGAGGCATAAAGGACAGAGAACCCTTTTGTTATGGAAGTTTTCAACAAATGACATACTCTTCTAAAAACATTGTCATGATACGCCTTTAGCCCAATTTCAGAGGTATCCCTAACAAATTATTTGAAGTGTTATTATGTTAGTGAATTTGTATTTCTTTGTAACTTAATTGCTCCTTCATTAAGTAGCATTCTGATTTTGTTCTGTGGTGAAAACTTGGGCCTTTGATTTGTTGGAGAAAGCATATGCACAGAATAATTGATATATTTTCTGTTTCTTGTAATCTCCCAGAGTTTTTGCCCAAAGAGGGGGAAATTTGGAAATTATAAAGTTTCTATAAACATTTAGAAATTATAAACTGCACTCAAATACCAGCAGTGTTGTTTCTGTCAGAAACGTGGTCCAAGAATTCAAACTAAGCTTATGAGAAGAATTGTCTGAAAATGTTTCACAGTTTCATCATTCTAGGTGCCTATTACATAGGTCTCAGGAGAGCTGTAAATTAGGGCAATATGAGTATAAAAACAAAAAAGCCATCTTAAAACTAGCTTCATAAACTTTAAGGACTGGAATAATGTGTCTGTGACAAAGAATGGTATCTGCATTTGTATTTATTACCTATCATACAGCTAATAAATGCACTATAAATAGCCCCCTATGAGGAAGGCAAAGAAGGAAAATAACAGGGGAAACAAATCAGTATTGGAGATTTTGTAAACAATCAAAAACAACAGTAAAGACGGCTTAAAAAATAAATTTTGCTAATTATGTTTGTCTCTCTTCAGAACTACACCCTAATTAAAGAACTCAGCATTCCTATTCAAAAGAGGAAAGAAGTAGAGAGGGGAGAAGAGGAGAAAGAAGAGAAGAGGTTCCTCCTGTGGAAAACAGATCTGGCCATGCAAACCCAACGCACAGGCTGAGACAACCCGCAGGAAATGGGGTGTGCACACACAGATGGCACTGACTCAGCACAGACAGTTCATGGAATCCTCTCCGTGGAAAAAGTTTCCAAAAATTCCTCATTACACCTCACCTTGAACCAGGTCTGGATTTCTGTCATCTGAACATCACCCAATCAATACTTTGCTTCCCCCTTGCCAAAAAAAAAAAAAAAGGAAACTGAAACCACTTTACATGGACACTGCACAAAACTAGAGTAAGTCTGATTAAAATCCTCCATTAGAACTGACTTGTTATTGGTGTTATTCTGGCTTGGAGTCACATCACAGGCCACAGACTGGGTTGCTGCCAATTAGATACCTTTAGACTTTTCCATCTTTTCTCCATATAGAAAAATACCTGAAGTCTGCTCAAACAATTCAGCATAATTCAGGTGTTTCCTAGATAAAGATGATCAAAAATGAAGTCAAGTACATTCTTATGTGCACTGACAAAGATATGACTCTGATAAAACAGCACAAAATTTGTTAGCACTTAAGACAAAAAAATCCACATTGTACTGGCAATGGCAGCCACTATAAAAATTTTATAATTCAGATATTTTTTAATGGGAGAGTGATAAGACCATAATTAGGGAAAGCTTAAAAGGATCAGTGTAAAGTAGCACTGCTTCTTTATTTCTGTAAAGTTTAAAATAGCAATGGAGTCTTAAATATGTTTTTTCTAAGGCCTTTGGGAAATAAAAACATTAAGAAGCACAGAAGTCTCTAAGAAACTTTTCTTGAAATAGAACTATGAGGATAGATGCATTTACTCCAAATTCATAAGAAGTTTATTCTAATAAATACTTTTCTTCCTTTGCCAGAATTTCAAGGTAACAACACATACATTTAACATTAGCAATTTAGAGAATCCTCTGTGTGCTTTCTAGTAGGCTTCATCAAAGAAAAGGACCAGTCTTAAAATATTAAATGCATTTTCCTTTAATTTTAAATCAAGAAAACGTGCATGGCTACTTGCCAGAACACCTGATTCTTACCAAAGGGAAATGCTTGTGCATAGTGAAGACTCCCTAAGAGCCATCTGCACCAAAATTACTCAACCAGTTAATGAAAAAAACACAAAACCAAACCAAAGAGAGGATTTGTGTTGCAAATGTTTTGAGTTGGTTCTCAAAAACAAACGAGAAGAATGCAGTACACAAGCACACAAAGCAAGATTCTTTAAACGTACGCTGAGCCTTCATGGGAAATCACAGAGATTCATCCTGCTATGACTTGTGCAATTTGACTGGCACAATAAAATGATTTTGAAAGTGAAAACAGCTTTCTGTTTTACAAAATGGAAAGTTGCCTCATCAAAATGAGGAGAGAGAACTGAAGGTCAGAACAATGAGTCATCTTCCTAAGGCAGAGTCACATCAGAGAGACCTTCAAAGAGTCAAGTAGTTACTCACGGGCATTTGAAAGAAGAGAGAAAAAAAAAAAAAAAAGAAAAAAAATCACATAAATGAAAATTGGCAGAAAATAAGCACCATTTGTCTGTCTGTTTTTGAAGCTATTGTGCCTTCTGCAGTGTATCACTAAGATGGGTGATTACAGCACATTATAGTAAAAGACAATCTTCTAGGGAAGTTTTGAGAGAGACACTGATTGGTTAGCAAATGTACAAAAGATGAGGAAAATGAATAGCAATAAAGGGAGGGAATACATTAAAAAAATAATAAACTGAAATCAGACAAAGAAGCTCCTAAAAATCGGGAGGTTTTTAACATAAATACTAAGAAACAAATGAAAGACAAAAAGATGAAAGAAGAATGTAAGACATCTTCTTAGTCATGCCGTGTATTTTTTGTTTTCTAGTTGAAAGTAACAAACCAATTCTCCCCTCCTCCTGGTTTGGTCTCTGCAAACCACAGTGCTGAACCAAACTCCCAGTCAAATCAATGGGAAGAGTCACAGTGACTGCAGGGAAAGTTTTTATGCATCCATCCAGTGGGTTGTTGTTTTTTCAAGCCTTGTGTCTGTAACCATCAACCCTAAGGGAACATGGAAACACAGGGATTGTTATCTGTGTCCAGAGTGCAGAGGCACTGGTCAAAGGCAAAGCCTAGAGGCTGAAACTTTAGAAAAGTCACTCAGCAACAGATGTGAAAGGGAGATACTTCTCTGTATTATGAATACTTTTGTTCCGATTTAAAATATTTACTGTTTCAAAGCAGGGTGAGGAGTCAGAAATATATTCCCAAATTTTGAAGTATCTTAATGTCAATAGTATATGCACACTTTGTCTTAAAATTTATTTCAAGTTTCATGAGTTTTAAGTGATCAAAGCACAGTGAGAGGCACCACCTCTGATAAACATTTAAAGTACATTTCAAATAACTTGTGCTCAAAATCTCTCTCTGCTAATATAGTTTCTCCTTAGCCCTGATTCTTCTTTTTAAACCACATTTCAGTCACAGGGAATTCTATTGTTTTATTCAGTTTCAAAGAGTACATTAAGTATAAAAGCTCATGAAACCTTCGTTCAGTAAATAACCCAGAGTAAGTCTGACAGACTAGGAGGACAAATTACACCTAAAGCACTTCTGACACATGCCAAAGAACAACCATTTGCACAGCAGACTGACACAACTATGTAAGGGCATCAGAGAAAGTGAAATCATTCACTCTGCTCATGAACCTTCGAAAGAAAACTGTGAAATTAAACAATTTTTCTTACAGTTTTAACACTTTGGTCTCGTTCAACCACAGATGTGGCATTGATAACATTGGAACATTATTCCTGTATCCTTCCAAAATTCCATGTCTGGTGCTATCTCCCATTCGTCATACCTTTTGTGGCACTAAGGCCACAAGTGTACTATCTCCAGATCATAATGAGAGCTGATGAAAATTATTTCTTTTTCCACTTTGATATCACCTTTGTCATAGTACAAATTAATTCTGTGTCATCTGGGAACACATATAGTTACACTACTTTCAGAAATATGCTATACAACTCTACTTTGACTTCTCAGTATTCTGGTACATGTCGTTCCTTCCAAGCTCCTCTCTTTATAACATTCCTTGATAAGCCTACTTCCCTTTTAGGTACCAATTAATGAATATGAAGCCTGAGTAACAGCCCTGTAAAGCAATGAAAAGGCAGACAGTCGACGTCAAAATGAGAGTGGAGTGCATTCTGAACGTCTGCCCAGACTACACATTCCCTACGGGATAATAAAGCAGTTTAAAAAGAGAGCAGTGGAATGGCTACTCTATCAAATTAGAGTATGTAGAAAAGGTCAAAGCAGTAGAGCACAATGATATAATTCACAGATTGTACAAGACATTAAAATTCTGATATGACATTCTTTGGGGAAAAAAAAAAAGATTGTAACAAGGACGGAAAATGGCAGGACATTAATCCATTCCCACGACAACATTCGTACCCAGATTGGAAAATGTACAACTCCTACCCTTGTCAAGCCTTTCCTAGGACTGGTTACATGGCTTAATTTCAGATACCACTTACTGAATCCCTGTCAACAACTTCTGATTATATTTAATGGAGCTGTGCAAGGGGATGAAGTTGAATGACACGATTTATATTTCTAAGGATACACACAAGTTCAGGGGATCAGCCTCCTGCTTCAACACGCAATTGCATTTGCTTCATACAAGCCTGAACAAGACAGAGATAAAAGTTTAAAGTATTTATAGCAGACATGTGAACAAACACACTTGAATGTATAAAATTATGTTGATTGAATTATTATTATTTGTATCCCTGTAGGGCCTAAATTTGCTAGTCAATACTGAGGAACAATCCTATTTGCTACAGAAGAAGCAAAGAACGACTTGGTCGCCTTCACCATAAGAGTTCACAGATATAATATTAAACATGCCCTGACAAGGGAGTGAAACAACTGTAAAGACAATAAAAATGCAATTGAGGAGCCTGATCAAAAGCAGAGGAATCAGCAGGAAGATTCCCACTGCTTGAACGGGCATCATATCAAACCTTGGCTCACTCCAATTATTTCCCTGTAATTTACAGGTTTTATTTTTGTAACTCAATAAATGAATAATACCAACTAGACCAAGCTGAGGCTCACCCTAGCCATCACCATTCGACTCACTTCTCCTGTGTCACAACAAAAAAATGTTTTGAAAAACAATTAAAGAAAAAAATCTAGCAGTGGCTGCAGTACACTGTGGAAGAGAAATCCACAGGAGCTGCACACAGGGCAAGTCCACTTCGACTGAGGCAAACATGGGAAATTTTTTGAATAAGATTCTTTCTTTAAAATTTAGAACTGAAGGAAACAGTGAGATTCAATAGTAAATTCACCTAAAATTACTTTGATTTTTAATACAGTTAAAATTCTCAGAATAGTTATCTGGGGAGTACTTAAATTCCAGCTTTTCATTAACATTAAACCATGTTCCTTCATCTTTGACACAGTAGTAGCATTAAAGCTGGTTATAAAATTTTAAGTCAGAAAGGACATAGGCCACAAAGAGGTTCCTTTTTTCTGCCAGTGCAACAATCCTTACACAAATGTAGATTTTATATTCCATTATCTTTGGTGATTAAAGGTCAGTTTGTACACTTGCCAAGTGGTTTGAGTTCATGCCCTTACCTCATGAAAACTTTCCTATGGGGAAAAAAAAGTCAGGAATAGAATCATAAAGAATATTGTGTTTGATGATATAACACGCCAGCTTTACCATTTCTTTCCTGTCTGTAGAGCCACAGCAGGTGAAATATCTGTGTGTTTTGCAGCCAAATCTCAGAGGCAGATTTCTTGCTCCAGACTTTCCACTTAGCCCATGACTGAGATTGATTTGCCCTTATTTCTTCTCATCCTCTTTTGTACTTCAGAGGCAAAGGAGGGTGCACCATAGCTCAAATGTTTAGGCTGGCAGCTTCAAAGATACACTCTGGCAAACACTGAGCGGTGCCTTGGCCTTTAAGAGGATGTACCATTTACTACTACCATATTTTCAAGCTAAATATTTAAATTTAAATTTTCAGGGTTTTACAATTTTTGAACACTTAAAACCTGCTTGCTTATGCAGGAACATGCAGGAAAGACTGAGAATCTTTTTTATAAAGGTATTATCAAATAAATTATTTCTATTCTTCCAGTGTGCATCCCTGGTTGTTAGCAGTATTAGCTGCATAGAATACTCCAGCAACTCAGGCCAGAGCCCCAGTAGAATGACTTAGAGAATAATCTAATGCAAAAATTCTTTAAATATGAAATCACAAAATCACAGGATAATTTAGATTGGAGAGGACCTCTGGAGGTTATCTAAACCAACCTCCTACTGCAAGCAGGACTGACTTCCAAGGCAGATGTGCTTGCTGAGGACCTGAATGAAATATGCACAGCTACTACCCAGGAAATCACATTTCCAGGTGAATGTTAGACTATAGTGTTAAGATCCCTGTTATGTTGTCTCTGGCCCTATGGATCATTTATGGTTTTTTTAAAAGGTAAGTCAACCTCAAAAGCTCCCTTAGCTGGTTAAAAATGCTGGTCAGAATCTGGGTACTGCTTAGAGGATGGAGCTTGATTGGCATGTCCAGAGCAATTATGAGTTAGTAAGAATACTGATAAAGCAACACTGTAACACCTCTCTTCATCAGAAATCCCAGGCTAAAAACAGATCAGCCCACCAAATTTAAAAGCAGACAGATCTGTCAAATCATACATGTACATCCAGGTAAACAGCAGTAAAAATCTGACAAGAAGTCAAACTTTTTACTTCAGAGCAGCTATACATCACCAGATTATCAACATCCTCAGAAGTAAGCAAGGGTCACTGATTTATTTTCCCACATCCTCCTAAGACAGTAATAATGCTGGTCAAAATCTGACAATTACAAAACTATGTCCCGCAGAACATGGATTTTGCAGTATATTAACATGGGGGAAAAAATCCTTATTGAGCTACTAAGACTCAATCCAGCACACATTCGAATGAATGAGGAAGTGTTTTAAGTTGTTTATTTCTGCAGCTCCCCAGGGAGCCTCGTCCAGGCCTCAACAGATCTGAAAACTCTGCCCACTCAGACCTCTGTAGGGTTCTGACACACTAACTCTGCTGAAGCACCTCTGGAACCATGAGCAGACACCAGACAGCTTTCTTTGCTTTTTATTCAAGGTGCCTAATAAAGTCATGAATGTTCTCACTGGCTAAATCTCATAGCACATTGTGCATGCAGTCAGCTGCTCTGCTGTTATTTAAAAAGAACAGAATCAAAGCTTCTTTCTTTCATCCCAGCCATTATTATTTACATCCTGAAGCCAGCACTATACTGGAATAAAATAACTGTCACCAGGTGCACTCTTTTCTTTCTGGCAAATTAGAGCTTTGGTGCAAAATACATAAGGCTATTTGAAGTCAAGAGAGTTATGCCGTGGATAAATCACCCTGGTGATATTTTACTATTTTCCAGTCATTACAACACAAGCTTTAGCTTGTCTCTGTGATACACAGTGCAATGTTCTTTAGAGAAGTAAACCGTGCTTCTTGCAAAATATTTCAGATGGGAGTCTCTTTACTGTCTTTTCCCATTCCATTTTAAGTATTTGATATGTATGTCTTCAGGGAAAGACCTCTCTATTTGCAGTGCCTTTGATTCAAAGATATTGCCATCTTCTTCACTTAGGAAGTGCTGAAAACATATAGTTTATTACTGGGAAATCTGTGAGCTGAGATGTTTCATATTTCCTAGCCAATATGCTAGGCAAAAAGTGCACAGAGCATTTGGTATCTTTTACCACTAAAAGAAGAGAGATTGACCTTGCACAATAGAAAGGAAATACACTTCCAGCATTAACTAAGCCAAAGCTCCTGGGAAGCATGTGGTGGCATCATAATTTCTTTTCTACCATTACGACTGATTTGTGCACTGCTGCAGGAAATGGTAGAAAGAATAGAGAGGCCAGAATTTAGAGCAAAAATACAAAAATATGAGGACAGGCAGTTCCATGTACACTGCAATATTTAAAATTATATCACAAAATTGCAATGGATAACAGTACACCACTCTGTGCAAATCATTGATTATGATCAATTTAAGTCCTGAGAAGCTATATTGCAATTATAGATCATAATATTGAATTTTTGCCTCCAAAGAGATGAAATGGTATAAGAAGAAAGATATATACTGTGATTTTATTTTCTTTTGTTGTTTTGTAAGAGACTGCAACACAGAAAAAAGTTAGGTCTTAGGTGGCCATGTGACAAAAAACCACTCTGTAATATTTTGTGCAGTTATATTAATCTTGCCACATACAAAGGTTGCCTGGTACAAAGTAACATCCAGAGTAATTCATGGTTTATAAAAGCTCGTGGAGCATATTACCTCCCATTCTATTATGCCTTAGACCAGTTTCTTGCCACTAAAATCCACCAACTTCTGGGACAAAACACAGCCATTTCAGATGGATATTGTGACACAGGCTTGCACCCACGGGCTCAGTGCTGTCCTATCTCAAACTGGGTCTTCTGATAAGTAAAAGATAAAGGCGCTGCCTGAGCATTAGCAGCCACAGCTGGAGGTGGCACACAGGACAAACTGTTCCATTCCTGCCACAGAGGATCCTTCAAGTCTGTGCCCATCAGGTGACAGGGACCAGAGGACTCAAGCTCAGAGGACATATGGCCTGGGTTCACATTGCGACTGAGACAGCAGCTCCTAGAGGTACAAACATTAAATTGGAGATGCACAGAGACTCACAACCATGGCACACAGACTTCAGATGTCACACCAGTAACTGACCCCAAAAGAAACAGCAACTCATGACTGAGACTAATTTAGAGTGAAAAAAATTCTGATCTTGGGAGGGGAGAAAAAAACCCCAAACCTCTCTCACCACTCAGAAAATTCAGAGTGTGGGGTATTTGATGATGTTGTTTTTTGTTGTTTATCTTTTCTGGGTTTTGGTGGGGTTTTTTCATTAATTTTACATTATGAATAATTTCAATAATGAGATGCTAGACATATTTCAGCTCCCTGTTGGGACATTGCAATTCCTGTTATTAATACAGCTATTGTTAAAGCAGTGTCTAAATATCAGTCAGGTGACCTTGCTCTGACAAGTAAGAAGAATAACCATTAATAATAGTTGCTAACTCTCTATAATTATGAGATTAAATGGCATCACATTGCACAGCTTTCCTGTGAAAATTCATGGCTGACATTGTAGAGAAGAGCATTCCCAGGATGCCAGGTGAAGAAGTATGTACTTGCCTATTATTCCACACATATCTTTAAACTTGGACTCTGGCCCAGTGAAATCATGGAAAGACTCAATAATAGATCAGGTAACGAGTCCTATAAATAGATGATACAATTTTTCCTATATTATTTATAGAATTTTATCATCACCTAGTTTTGTACATTGCTAGGGAGCTCTTCAGATCTGGCACATGGAGCCTGTCCCACTCAGCCCTTTCCCACTGGGCTGTGTAATGACTCCTCCTGGCTTACCCTGAGACCTCTAAAGGGAAACATTTAATTATTACATGCAAAATAATTATTGACAACAGAACAGAAGGGAGGAAAACAATCCCATTTATAGCTTATCTTGTCTGATGAACATGTTAATAAAAATGAATTACACTGAATTACTTAACTAAGCAAGTGCAAGAGCAAAATTCGGCTGTATGTTCTATACACACTAGAAGCCACAATTTTATTTTCTATTCCACTTATTGTGCCCTCAATTTGCAGAAGATGAGCAATCAAAAACTCTTTGCATCAGCTTTAATTGCTCACATATCCAGTGTGTAAGTGCTTATGTAGTAATTCTTCTGATACACACTTTAAAAGTGTCAGTTTTCTCATTTTTTAAAGTAGTTAACATAGACCTCACATAATCACCTTCAGCCATTATCAACAGTGCATTGTTCTTTTTTTAACACTTAAACCTTCTTTTACGGCATATGCTTATGCAATTGCAGAAGGGATCTGGTTTAGATCACTAAATCTTTGTTTGTTTAACTTTTCCCATTCAGAGATATTTGGTAGAAGGATAAATTCTGTGAAAACAGCGAATTTATTCTAAAAGAATTGGATGTATTCCTTAACACCTAAAAATAGTATGTGAAATACAGAAAAGTAAACTTGTATTTTCCCAGTCTTTTGCCTCCTGTAAGAACACTGAAGTCTGTTGAAGAAAGGTTAAATGATGACCATACAAATACAACTTTTTATAGCAATATCAGCTACTTTAAGCTAATTTGAAGTCACAAAACTCTTTTTGGTGCATCAATGATTTTTACTATGACGATGATGATATGATAACCTAAGTTATTAGAAAAAGTAATTTCCCAGTTATTGTATCTAAAGGCAGTAATTACTATTTCAATAAAGAAAATGAGAACTATTAGGATGGCAAAAGAGAAGTAAATTAGCTTTATACCCTACACTCAATTAAACTATCATAGCAGGAAGGCAATGAATTAAGGTCATTTGAGGGAAGGCATGGGATTTTGTACAACAAAGTGTTTAAACTTTTTGAAAATCCAGTGAAATCAAACGTAAGAGCAGCATTAGCTGTACTAACACCTGCTAAGATCCTAGGTAAAAATAGGCTTATAAAATATAAGTAAAGGATGTCTGTTTGCACAGCTCAGCACGTGATTCTGGCACTAAAAATTCACAGAGGTGTTCACCAGGGACAGTCTTCTGTGCTAATCTCACCCATTGCAAATTAATGTCCATTGGGGTACCACAAATAGAGACTCCACTCACTAAAAAAAAAAAAAAATCCGGAATCTTTTAGGAACTTTCCATAAAGCTGAAGCACTTTTTTTCTATTTTCAAATTTTAAACATTATACATTTTTCAAGGACAATCAATACAGTTTTGAAGGTCTGTTTTTAAATAGGAATCCAGAAGGAGGAACCTGTTCAGGAAATTCTTTTTTGTATACTTTGAAGCAATCCAAATATTTAGTGCTCCTATCTTTTTAATGACTTTTCTCTCAACTTCAGGAATTAATAATTTTTAATTAAATATGTTTCTATTATATTACACATAAACCTAACATTTTTCATGGAAAATATTTACCCATCTATTATTTTATGCCAATTCCCACAAAGCTCCTGTTTGTGACTCTTATGAGTTCTGTGATAAGAGGTTTTATTTGCAATTTTTGTTTTCTGAATGTTTATATTGTTTTATACAACCGATAACAAAAGAAAATAAAATACTCTAAGTGACATTTTGGTAACAACATGAACTTGGCCAAGCTAAGCCAAATTTGCTCTTTCCAAATTGTAAGAGCACAGAAAGAGAACTGATCAGTGGTGAGTTCTGAATGAAGTCACTGAGACTGCAGCAAGATGACAGTTCAGGTATAAACTGTGATTTTCCTAATCTCAAACTGACTATTCAGCCCCTTCTCATTTAGAGAACATTGTTCTTTCTGATTAGATAACCAATGAAAAAAGAAAAAAAGAAAATAAAAAAACACCACCCCAAAACAAAACAAAAACCAAAAAACACACAAAAAACGCCAAAAAACAAACCCCAAAAACCTAAAACAAACAAAAAAACCCAACAAAAAACCAAGAAAATAAGCTATAACCCTGTTTAGCATTTATATGCAGCACAGTTACAAAAATTACTGTCAATATTTAGTATCTTTAAGCTTTTAGTACTTGAATTTTTGCATCTAGAAACTCTGTCTACTGCACTCCAGCACCTAAATTTCACAGTTTGCATGAACCTGTTTTGTTTCACTGTTGAGATCCTTCATCAGGCACAGTGCAGCACTGAAGCAGCTTAATGAGTCTTCCCACATTATCTCCTCAGGAGTGTCATGCAGCAGAATATTTCCCATATTAGTGCACTGTGGCTGGTGTGACATTTAATGGTAATCAAATATCATTTCTTTTAGTGAAACTGACCTAAGAATTGTCTTCAGACCTCCAGGGGATGTAGGAAAAATTAATTCTAACTTTCAGAATATTTAAGTTAGTGTAATTTAAGCTATTAAAATAACCTCCAAGCTTTCAAGTGGAAGAGCAAGACTAAGATTTTCTAGGCTAAAAATTTGTAATTTATCATGCATGCTGTTTCAAAAGTGAATCTGAAGTATTCAAAAGATAAATTCAATTATGATCTTTATTTTCACTAGGTGAATGTGGATGAGAACAGAATATTTCCACTGTAGAATTAGTCCCATTTTTTGCCTTAGTTATCAAGCACTGTTTTAGCCTACAGTCTCAGAAGGAGTCTCACCACCTTGCCCACCTTTTAAAGGAGGGGGTTGGAAAAATTGCCATGTCTCCCAGAGAATGTTCATAGGATTTTACACCATCTCTTTAATGAATTAATGTTCCATTATATAATGATTTCTCATCAAAAAACTAGACATAATTTCTCCATCAGATAAATTTGCTGTTGATTACAGAAACCATTTTTTTTTCTAAGAGTCAGGAATCAGAATCAGGTTAAATCTTTTGAATTTTTTTCAGAATAAGGCCCAATTATTTGTGGTAGCATCTGAGCTTATTAAAAGGATGGTAAGTGATTCCTACCATCTGAACTGGCCACAGGATTCCTTCATCAATACCTTCAAATATTGTTTTCTCTTTATTAAAATGTCAGTGCTCACACTTCCTCTGGAAATTGGTACTGGACTAGTCAGCTACTGGAATTGTATCCCTCTCCATTACCACCATATTTTCCCAGGCAGCTATATATACTAAATTTTAACTAGCTATCCTTATCAATGTTAAATGCTGGAGATTTTCCATTCCAGTTTTTAAAAAATAAAACATTACCCAGGTAGGTTTAACACAGACACCAACAGCAGTGACTTATCTCAGTGCCTAATAATAATAATAATAACACTTATCATTACTGTGCACATCTATGAAATATTTCAGATTGAAGAAAAAGCCTCAATGCAAAACAAAGACTTTACAGTCCTAGGAAAGCAAGAGTTATATTTCTTCAATGCTATGACCAGAATCAAACATTACACATGTATCAAATGCAGGGTGGTAAGAAGACACTTTGACCAAAAAGACTGTATCAAAAACCAAAAATGACATTGCAAGAGATGTGGTTTTTTTCCCCATCACACTCAACTCAGAAAATTCATTCTTGGAAGAAAGCCCATTAGTGAGGCAGCAGTGTATTTAAAATACTGAAAAGCAGGAATACCACAATGCATTGTAGTCCTGGTTCAAAAGAAATATTACTGCTAGTACCAGAAATATTGCCTCCTTATTTCTCTAATTACTCTGCTTGTAGCACACTCAAGCAGTTGAACCAACCTTTCTTGATTTATTGTGTATTTCACTGAAGGGAACATTTTACCTACTAAAGTAGGTATTAAAAATCCAGTAAGGAAACTTCTCAGAAATTCAACATAAACTCTTCCTACTAAAAAGAAAATTCAGTAAGAGCTCTGAAATATTACACTATACAGAAAAATCTCCATGTCAATTTGATATAGATAAGCCAATTAAATATTTACTGTTCCTGGCTTCCTGTTTATTACTAAGGCCTAACACAATGAAACCATGTTTTAAATGACTGAATTTTATTCACCATCATAAAATTACTTTACCTAAAAAAAAAATCAAATACATTTCAAGTTCTAAATCACTTTTATTTTTCCTATTTTTTTTCAATTAAAAATGGCTAACTTCATTGATTACAATTATAATTGTGATAAATTATTCTGGCAGAATAGGAATGTCCAAAGATCTCCAGTACTGTTACAAGGGTGAAAAGTTCACTAGTTTCCCACAATATGAATAGCACATAGGTATTTTAACTTTAGTGTCCTGTGGTACTGAGAACAACAACAGATCCCACCTCTGAGGTGGCTCAGACTGGGACAATTTTATTCAAAATTTGATTATGACTGCAGAAATTTCACCTTGCTCTACTTAGAGCAACATTCCTCTGGCTTCTTGTACATGCAAAGGAATTGAAAAGTGGACCTGAGCAGAAAGTAATTTAATTATCTCCAGTGAAGATAAATTTCCATATTACAGAAGAAGATGTATTTGGTTGTGTTGATTGGTTAATAATTAGGTGTTTGATGGTTCCCTATCAGGCATCCAGACCTTCACAAGTCTCATTTTTAGGTTAAGTCTTCTTGATTCTTTTACTGGAAATGTTGGCAGCTCACATCAAAGACACCTGAGAGCTCAGTGCTGCAACTGTGAGCAAGCTTCCTTGGGGATCTACCAGCCTCGATACCCAGTGCCTACTGAAGTAGGAAATAAATAATCTATATTTAAATCCCAAAATACTGGAATCTGCTGAATAATTTATTTTAGGAGCTTTAAGGATTTCATGAGACCAAGAAAGAGAGAGGGTTAACTCCTTCATGATACTTATCTCCCACGTATAATGCGGAAAATATGGTAATGAAAAGAAGACATTCAGTGTTGCTGTAACATTTTCCCAAAGCACGTGAGATTTTGTTACCTTTGTGGGATCAAACTGAAGGGAGTTTATAGTTTTTCATTTATGTCATATTCTCACATGTACACTGAGGTATAGGTGACATCACACACAATCTAATTATTCACTTCCTGAGTCAGCTTGTAAATGTTAAATCCTGTCTTGCGATATAGAACGAAGGTAAAAACAGTCATTTTTATCCAGTCCATTGCTATTACAGGGATGGCCCCTCCTGAGAGAATTTTTGCAAGTGGATTTGAAAGCAGTGACAGACCTGATGAGCAAAACAATGAGCTACAGTCAAACACCTTTCCCTGCCACAGAAACCCCCAGAGAGAAGTGTCCATCTCCATGCCAGGAGCGACTGATGAACAATACCTGAATGCAGCAGAAATCAGACAGCCTGTAATCAGAAGTGTGCATACTTGTGAATGCATAAGTCAGCATCATCTTAACTGACACAACACAAGTATTCCAAATTTCCAGCAATCAATTGTTTACATTCATTGCATATGCAGATGATTTTTTAATGGAAGTTTAACAGGTAACTAATCCTTATTGCCTTTCTAATTCTTCTGGTTTTTCTAAGCAAAAGGAGCTGGCAAGTCCTAACCACAGTTACAATACACTTAGCAAGAATTTGGGCAAAAATTTACATTATGCCTCTCTTACCTGGACAATCTGGTATATCTGAAATGCTGTAAAAACTTTACTCAGCAATTATGTATTTTAATTTAATATTTTAACCATGGATTACTGCTGAAAGCAGTCATGATGTGGAACTGAGGAAAGAAAAATTTGGTATTCTTTATGCAGCAGTAAAATGTAGTAATGCAATGAAATGCTGATTAAGATTTGGAGTATATTGCCCCTAACTACAACAGAGAGGCTGAAAGGTAAATTTTGCTGGGGGGAATTTACACAGAGTCCCTTTACATTCCTAGAGAGAACTAACGGAATTTTTTTAGGAAATATCCCTGAAAATGCATAGTTTATACAGTCTTCTGTAGCAAAAAATACGTGTGTGGAAAAAAATATGTAGAAAATGCCCATTCTTCAAAGAATTGACACTATGAAAGGGCACATAGGTAACACTGAATGTCTGGAGTATGTGGATAAATTCTGGACCATTTGTGGCACTGCTGAGGTACCATCCTCATGTTCTACACTTCAGAGTAAAAGCAGAAGGGCAAAGTCTTAGTGAAAAAAAGGTGCACTTTTAACAACTATTATAAAGCATGCCAGTAGGGCGGGTCTGTCTTCTGCCTGCATCCAAAATCCATGTTTTGCTTCAAAGCACAGCAATCTTTGAAAGTTCCTACGTGTTTGCATTTTTCTGCTCACAGTTTTCACTGAAACATCAGCTAAACGCACACCTTACTCCTAAATATATTTGTGGTAGCCCTTTCTCAGGTGTGGGAGGTGACTGGAGCCATATCTGTGTAATCACCAAAGGCAGCTCTAATCCATGAATACCATCTATACCAGGTGTTATAAAATAAACTGAGCACTGTGAAATACACAACAGAGGACAGGGGTTTCCAGTTGTCAGGCACACACAAACCCACCCTCAAACTGAAGGACACTGCACAGTTCTCACTGCCAACCAACTAAAGATGTTCCTTATGCAGCAGCTCCAGGGGGACTCTCCACTCCAATAAGTTCCCAAATGCACAGATGGATTTTGCCCCGTTCAGCCTAAATTGCCCTGCACACACTGGAATACCAAGTAGTTCACCCTCTTTCTCATTATGTGTCTTGGGGGAAACCGTGATGGATTAGTGATTTATTATCTGATTGCCCAGGTTGGTTATCGGGTAGCTGGACCCTGACTCATAGAGCAGGATTACTGAGAAATCAAAGTTAGAACTTGCATTTAATATAATAGTGCACCTTTACTAATTGGAATTCAGGAAAAAAAATAGTTTCTTAGTAAGAGTTGAATTACATGGTAAGTCAGGGAGAAGAAAAAAAGTAATTACTTCAACCTAAATAACCCAACTAGAGGATTTCTTTTTTAATTTAACATATAATTCTATACCACTGCCCATTACCACGAAAATCTTCCATATATTCAAGCACTGGTAAAGTCCTGTTTAAGGAGTCCACTTTTCTAGATGACCTTATATGAAATGCATAACTCACAAAATAATGGCCACTGAAGCAGAAGGCAACAATAACTTTACAGCAAAACTGCAATGCACTCACTGAGGTGCAACTCCACCAAACTGAGGACAATTATTTCAGATTTGTGCCATTTGACTAGAGCAAAATCTACTTACATCTATTGTAACAGGTGACACAAGAAGTATTTGGAGGCACTTTGTGCATTACTAACTTCAAAATCAAAATGTGTGTGCGCTATCCACAACGTCATTTCAGATTGCACTTACCACTCAGTGGCAGGTATTTATCATTTCTAAAAATTTAAGGCACGTTCCCTATTCATTCTGCTTCCAGAAGTAGACTGCTAGCCTTCGTCAAGCTAGCTTGTCACTGTGAACAAATGCAACTCATCAATGTCAAGGCTGCATAATAAGACAGGAAAGCAGAAAATTGCTTGAAACCTCTTCTCTTATCCTGGAAATAAACAACTCCAGAATATTTATAAGTTCAGTATTTCTATTCCTCTCATATATTAATTTAAAGAGACACATTTAAAAAAAAAAAAAAAAGGATAATTATTTAAGCCAGAAACAGAAGCTCACTAAACATCAGGCTTTTGACTGAGGTACCCAAGTCATGGTCTTCTTTATATATATGAGAGACACAGACCTCAGAAAGAAAGTTCAGAAGTCCTCACTCAGCCTCTGGTGACATCTATTACATGGGTTGTCCCATGCAGAGTATTCTGTTCTGAGAGTTATGAGATTCCTAAATTCACACTGCTGCTGCTGCAGTGGCTGATTTGGGGCCAGAGTAAATAAGTTTCTTCTTGGGCTTATATACTGGACAAATCTACTATTCTTAATATCTCATGTAGAAACATTGACTGCTGTATAATTCACTATTTCTTGCTTAGTACAGTTGATTGCTGAATTGAGGGCAACAAAAGTCTACCGTTTGGGCATTTATTTCAGTCTCAAATCACTCAAGGCTAGATAAATATATAATCTTGAGCCCAGACTCACCTATGCAGACATCATATCCAAAAGTGAACATGGTTGGTTACACAAGTCTCAGTTACAAAACTAGATTGAGGGTTTTGCATTATGTCCTTTTGTGCAGCATTCACACACACATAGGAGCATCCTACATGAGACACTGAACCCAAATAAACTAAAGATGCAAAGAAATCTTTGGATTTGGGACACTCTTTCCTGTCAAGTAGCAAAAATAAAAATCAGTATTTTATCAAGATTCACAGTGACAAAGTTGAAAATGCCAGAGCAGCACTCACAGTAATTTTAAAATTCGCAAACAACATGTTTAAGTGACATACATATTTAAGAGCTTGGAAGGCAAAGAAAACCAAAACCTAACAGTTAGATATTTCAAGCACTATAGTGACAACTGTGTGGGAATACAAATCTTCTTTAGTTAAATAAAGTCTTATTCACAATTATGTTTTCACTACAAAGAGGCTTAATGAGACAGCTTAACTCAGAGAAAATAATTTCAAATAGCATTCAAGAAAACAACCTGCTTAAACAGTATGCCTTTGCCTCTTACATAAAGCAGCAAATCAAGAATAGCCTCAGTAAACATGGAAAAAGGCTTCTTTCCTTAATTTATGCATCAAGTCCAACTTTGAAGAGTCAATTTTAGAACAAAAATCCAAGGATGCAGGTGCTACAAAGAAAATTGCAAATGATTTTGTTCTGGAAAATACATTATTTATACACACACATCCTCTCCCCAATCAAGTTAATGTTACAATTCACTACAAAAGTATGAAACAACTATTATTTCACTGGGGAAAAAAACCCAAATCCTCATTTACAAAGAATAATCAACATATAGCCTTTGGAAATCAGTAATTACCATATTTTAGACAAAAATTGCTTATGATGAGAGAATTTCACTGTTCTCTGATAATATGCATGAAAGATTTCTGTTCCCTCACTTTTTTCTCTTTAAAAATTGCATTTAAGAAAAGTTCTGTTTTCACTCAGGGGGGAATAATGGTCACTACTTACAAAAGGTCTGGGATGCACTTATTTTGTCAGGTGTAGCAGTCAGTGTCAACTATTCCAATATCAGGTCACACATCACACAGTCCTAACTGTACTGAGGTGTTTGGGTCATTACAGGGAGCCAAATTGTTCGTACATGAGGATACTATTTCCTTAAGAGACACAACCTTTGTTTAGTGTAGGATTCTCTCTGCTGGTACACAAGTTTATTTTTGAGCAGAAGACCATATTGTCATCTACCATCACTCCCAAGCACACTTGGCTGATGATAGTAAGTGCAGCAACCTAACTGGTGATATTTTGCTCCGGGTTCCTCAGAAAAAAAGTGAGGTTTTCTGCCTGAAGTACCATCTCAAATCAATGATGAACGCTGTGGCAACAGTTGGGATACTCAGGGCACTTTTAAACGTGGTCATCCCAGTATTGACCTACACTTCACCTTGAGACAGCTTTTGGAGAAAATAACCGGATTTCATAAGCTCTGCACAGCACATTTTATAGATTTCTGGCAGGTCTCTGATTCAGTGTATTGAACAACTTGAGGCATCTGATCAGGTGTCCTTGAAAGGATACATTATTGACAGAAGAGCTCCAAAACAGGCTGGAGAGCTGTGCTTGTGTTGGCAGCAGGGTGGGCTCCTTCTACTGCCTCCTGGGTTATATTTACACGCACTCAACCCAAGAGAAGATTCATTATCAGACACAATTAAGCTCCAAATCAAGCCCTCACCATAAATATTAAGCAGACTTCAACTGCAGAGCATGGCAAGCTCAGTAGTCTCCAAATCAAGAGCATAAAAACATGACTGTGATTACTGGATGAAATATATTTACTGTGTACTCAATACTCAGGTGATGCCACAAGCCACATCTACATTGATAAATGAAAAAAGGTTTCTGTTAACAAACTTAAAACACAGGATCTCTGACCATCCATACTACTTAATTCTTAGCTTACTCTCTAATTCAGTTTTGCCAAGTCCAGTTCTCTCTTTGCAGTACAAATCTGCTCCAAAGGGGGATGGCCCTAAACAATGTGGGAATGATCAGCCCATACCACTCAGCTTCAGACTGTACGAAAGAAATGCAAAAAGCATCATGATAATGAGTGACTGAGAAAGAAAGAAATTGTGCAAATCTTTCAAAATGTCAGCTCGATTCTCAGTGGCACCAAGTCTTTTCCAATTACCTTAGGTGGTCTAGTAAAAACTATTCTATAACTTCTTACATATATTCTTCCATACACCTGTATAATAGCTTTCTTTTTGTTCCATTTTACCAAACATTTAGCATCTGTTATATTTTATCTCACACAATTTTTTTCTAGTTTTAAATATGTTTCTATAATGTTCTCAATGCACTTTAATGGCATATTATTTGTTCTTTAAAAAAATCTTTTCCATGCATATTCTGCATTTAACTAGGAATGCTCTAAGTTTAAACATAATGAAGTTAGTATGAAACGCTACACAAAATGTATGCATTTAACAAAATTAAGATTGTTAATTGAATTAATATTGTAAAATTACTCAAGATAAAAACTAATGTACATTAATGTAAACAAATACAATGATAATTACAATCTCTCCTGTGTACCATCTTTCTAATTTCAAATTTTTTGGATGATTGACTAAGTTCACCAATCAATGAGCCAAATTCTGAGATGATTCAGGAAGCAATGAAGAATTCGAGCTTTGCCAAATGATTTTATAACCCGACAATCCTATTAGGAAAACCTCGGTGGTGCATTTAGGTTTATAAATTATCAATGGAGAGGTGCAGTAATTTTTTTAAGTATGGCCTTGGCTGACAAACCACAAACTGAATTGAACAGCAGCAGCCCAAAAGCATGTGTTGGTTTAGCCAAAGCTTTCTAATTAGTGTTTATTTCCATTAAGAGTGAGACAGGAAATCCAGTCAGTCTGAGTCTCAGCTAATAAGCTGTATACTTTCTTTGTTCAAAGCACACTTGTGCAGAAGCATCACTAGGCCACAGTCATTCAAATTCTGGACTAATTTTACATATGACAGCCATCCTCTGGCCCGCAAGTTACATTTTAGAGGTGTTCCTACAAGTGTACAATATTTCCTCTCATTTAATTGCTAGTTTTCACTGTATTTCACTCTATTAGCTTCTGTGAAGAACACTGACAAGCATTCACTCTGCATACAACCATGAACAACATGTCAACAGGGACTTCCTAAAAATGTTTCACCTCAATAACTGGGCTTGACTCTAACATTCACATGCAACACTGTATGCACAGCTAAAATTGTTTACTATACCTTTGCTTCTATGAATTTACCCTGTTCTACACCACCATAAGCTCAGCACACTGTCTCTTGTAGGGTAAAATCCCCTCCAGTTCACACCACACAGGGCTGCAGGGATTGAACAGAGATGCAGACTGCCTAAAGCTTCCCAACAACATTTCCTGAATGTAGCAGTGTGAAGAATAAATGCAGAATTTCCTGTTTCAGCTCAGCCAATGTATTTTTAGAAGAGCAGTCCTGACTCTCACCTCAGCAGAGCACTACTTTCAGTTCTGACTCTAAGGAGCTTCCTAAAGTCTATTTTGCAGAGTGAATAGACAAGATGTGCTACTGACCTAGAAAGCAAGATGAGGTCAGTACTGTGAACTGGATACCAATTTTAATGGGGTTACTGCTTTAGAATTTGGCTTAGCTTGTGCCATTGCACTACTGACACACTTCAAGCCTCAGCATCTGTCAACTTTCATTTAAACTGAGAATTTGCTAGTTTATGACTATGTTTGGTGTGAAACCAAAACCAAAGAAGCGACTATTTGTAATCAAATTTTATTTTGATTCCCAAGGATTTCTACTTTAAAAGATAAACATTTAAATGGACTGAAAATAAGTAGTTTAAGAAACTGAAACAAGGTCAGGTAGCAAGCATGAGCTCTGTAACTAGCAAGAGTGCAAGTACATATTTGGCATTTTGCAGAACCTTCAGGCTTAGTTTGATTAGTTGTTAAAATTATGACTTGCCTACAGGGAGAATCACCATAATTGGTATAGGTCATAGATAATCAAAAGTGTCTCTCCCAGTGGGATGAAACCTATTAAAATCAGATATTTAAATCTCTTTACACTTGCATATTCAATTCACGTGCAAAATCATTTGTCCCAAATCTTAGTCTCCAAGGAAGACTGCAGACATTTTTCACTGTTCTTTATTTTGTGCTAATTAACATTTTCAAGAGGTTTGAGAAAGATGAAGCTCAGTATACCCCAAAGAAATTACTCTTTTTAGATGCCAGATTTTTGCTTTATCTTGTTGAAAGAATCAACTTTAAAGCTTTGAATGTTTCGATTTCTTCAGATAACATCTCAAAGGCTAATATCTAAAAAATAATATTAAATACAACCCATTATTTCTATTGTGAAGACCTGAACTTAAAAGGAATGTTAATCAGATCAATTTTGATTACTGATTGTACAGAAAATGGCTTTGCTATTGAGACAGCTTTTGCACTTTTCCATATTAATAATTGTTATGACAAAGGAATCAGATAAAATCAAGAATTATTTTGTCCAGCAGTTTAAAAAAAAATGAGAAAAGCAGCAGACAAACAACCAGCCAAGTTGTATGATGCTGTGAAATTTATTTATGTAAAGTTAAAAAGTAACTACCAGTGCCTGATAAAACCCTATAAAAGCCAAATAGATGTTTAGATGACTGACAGCATCTACCTGAACTTGTGCAAAGCATTTGACACCATCCCATATAACACCTTTGTCTCTAAACTGCAGAGACGTGGATTTGATGGATGTACCACTTACTGGATAAGGAATTGGCTGGATCTTCACAATCAAAGAGTTGCAGTCAATGGCTCGATGTCCATGTGGAAACAAGTGCCAGTGTTCCTCAGGGTTGTTACCAGGACAGCTCAGCACATTTGTTGATGACATGCACAGAGTGCACCCTCAGCAAGTCTGTCAACAACTACCATGATTTTATAATTCTAAAGAAAAACAGCACTTAGTAGTACAAAGCTTTAGAAAATTAATTGCTGTTTAACATAAAGGAGACCCTTAAGATATGACTTAGACACCTGCTGCTCAGATCACTCTCTTTATAGTGGTCTTGTTTAAAAATAAAAAGCGAAATTTCTCTTTTTACCAGCCACAATTCAACCAGAGAACAGAAAGGAATTTTGAATTGTAGCCGCCCCTGGGGCATACATGTAGCCCTTGACAGCTGGCCTAAAGCTCAAGCTTGAGCTTTAAATCTTTAGCTTTCTGCCATCATTTTAATGACAGATAACTGTCTGCTTGCCAGTCTTGCCATTGGTAATGTCACTTCAATCAGCTGTTACAACTTCTTTGAATAATTATACAATATTTTTTGCAGCCCTTTCGTGATTCACACAGGCATTCAGTCTCTGGGAATGCTTTGCTTCGATTCTCTTTCCTCAAAGTGTAGAAACAATTCCTTTCCTGTAGTCCAGTATATCTGTCCAGTAAACAAAAGTGTGTAAATGGAGGGCAGAAACAAGGCAGAAACCATGGTTACTTGTCAATCAAGTCAATATACTAAAATAGATGTTACTCACCTTGACAGCATCCCAGCTCATACAATGCACTAGCACTATTGTTCCTAATAGTTTCACTATTATTCATTATTTGAAATATATTCCACATTTTCATATTCATGAAAATGCTATGAGAAAGGTGTTAGATCTTTAAAAGATTTCATTCAGTTGAGGCTGAGCATGAATTCAGTCCCCGTGCAGAAGAGGATACATGGGAAAGCACTGAGCAATCACGATCAAACTCTTACTAGGGATATAACTTTTCTTACCAGGTTATGGTGTCATATTGCATAATTAATGATTTCTGTTCTTGCCCAGGGAGTGCTCCTCTATGCATCAATGTAAAGTTGTTCATGGGCTGTGCAAAAAATGGGTTCATCTCAATCAAGAGAAAGAGAAATTCTCCAAATCAGGGCAGGGCAGCGAAATGAGCACTCCAAAGGCACTTGGCACTAACAGAGGTTATGCAGAGGCTGATTTCCCAAACTCTTTAAATGAAGTCCTGGCTGCTCACCATGCCATCTATTGAAGCACTGTGTTGCCATGACTATCTGCTTCGTATCTGAAGGAAATTGATGCCAGTGTAGGCAGGGTCTGGAGAAGTAGTGTAGGACTGCAACCACATTGTGAAAGCGTGGGTCTACAGATCAGTCCACCAGCTGGGCCTACAGATCAGTCCATCAGCTGGGTCTACAGCTCAATCCATTGGCTGGGCCTACAGATCAATCCATCAGCTGGATCTACAGATCAGCCCATCGGCTGGGCCTACAGATCAATCCATCAGCTGGGCCTACAGATCAGTCCATCAGCTGGGCCTACAGATCAGTCCATCGGCTGGGCCTACAGATCAGTCCANAAAGCCAAATAGATGTTTAGATGACTGACAGCATCTACCTGAACTTGTGCAAAGCATTTGACACCATCCCATATAACACCTTTGTCTCTAAACTGCAGAGACGTGGATTTGATGGATGTACCACTTACTGGATAAGGAATTGGCTGGATCTTCACAATCAAAGAGTTGCAGTCAATGGCTCGATGTCCATGTGGAAACAAGTGCCAGTGTTCCTCAGGGTTGTTACCAGGACAGCTCAGCACATTTGTTGGTGACATGGACAGAG
>VZTH01019066.1:113414-135876 GCA_013397815.1 Aleadryas rufinucha
GAATAAATGCAGAATTTCCTGTTTCAGCTCAGCCAATGTATTTTTAGAAGAGCAGTCCTGACTCTCACCTCAGCAGAGCACTACTTTCAGTTCTGACTCTAAGGAGCTTCCTAAAGTCTATTTTGCAGAGTGAATAGACAAGATGTGCTACTGACCTAGAAAGCAAGATGAGGTCAGTACTGTGAACTGGATACCAGTTTTAATGGGGTTACTGCCTTAGAATTTGGTTTAGCTTGTGCCATTGCACTACTGACACACTTCAAGCCTCAGCATCTGTCAACTTTCATTTAAACTGAGAATTTGCTAGTTTATGACTATGTTTGGTGTGAAACCAAAACCAAAGAAGCGACTATTTGTAATCAAATTTTATTTTGATTCCCAAGGATTTCTACTTTAAAAGATAAACATTTAAATGGACTGAAAATAAGTAGTTTAAGAAACTGAAACAAGGTCAGGTAGCAAGCACGAGCTCTGTAACTAGCAAGAGTGCAAGTACATATTTGGCATTTTGCAGAACCTTCAGGCTTAGTTTGATTAGTTGTTAAAATTATGACTTGCCTACAGGGAGAATCACCATAATTGGTATAGGTCATAGATAATCAAAAGTGTCTCTCCCAGTGGGATGAAACCTATTAAAATCAGATATTTAAATCTCTTTACACTTGCATATTCAATTCACGTGCAAAATCATTTGTCCCAAATCTTAGTCTCCAAGGAAGACTGCAGACATTTTTCACTGTTCTTTATTTTGTGCTAATTAACATTTTCAAGAGGTTTGAGAAAGATGAAGCTCAGTATACCCCAAAGAAATTACTCTTTTTAGATGCCAGATTTTTGCTTTATCTTGTTGAAAGAATCAACTTTAAAGCTTTGAATGTTTCGATTTCTTCAGATAACATCTCAAAGGCTAATATCTAAAAAATAATATTAAATACAACCCATTATTTCTATTGTGAAGACCTGAACTTAAAAGGAATGTTAATCAGATCAATTTTGATTACTGATTGTACAGAAAATGGCTTTGCTATTGAGACAGCTTTTGCACTTTTCCATATTAATAATTGTTATGACAAAGGAATCAGATAAAATCAAGAATTATTTTGTCCAGCAGTTTAAAAAAAAATGAGAAAAGCAGCAGACAAACAACCAGCCAAGTTGTATGATGCTGTGAAATTTATTTATGTAAAGTTAAAAAGTAACTACCAGTGCCTGATAAAACCCTATAAAAGCCAAATAGATGTTTAGATGACTGACAGCATCTACCTGAACTTGTGCAAAGCATTTGACACCATCTCATATAACATCTTTGTCTCTAAACTGCAGAGACGTGGATTTGATGGATGTACCACTTACTGGATAAGGAATTGGCTGGATCTTCACAATCAAAGAGTTGCAGTCAATGGCTCGATGTCCATGTGGAAACAAGTGCCAGTGTTCCTCAGGGTTGTTACCAGGACAGCTCAGCACATTTGTTGATGACATGCACAGAGTGCACCCTCAGCAAGTCTGTCAACAACTACCATGATTTTATAATTCTAAAGAAAAACAGCACTTAGTAGTACAAAGCTTTAGAAAATTAATTGCTGTTTAACATAAAGGAGACCCTTAAGATATGACTTAGACACCTGCTGCTCAGATCACTCTCTTTATAGTGGTCTTGTTTAAAAATAAAAAGCGAAATTTCTCTTTTTACCAGCCACAATTCAACCAGAGAACAGAAAGGAATTTTGAATTGTAGCTGCCCCTGGGGCATACATGTAGCCCTTGACAGCTGGCCTAAAGCTCAAGCTTGAGCTTTAAATCTTTAGCTTTCTGCCATCATTTTAATGACAGATAACTGTCTGCTTGCCAGTCTTGCCATTGGTAATGTCACTTCAATCAGCTGTTACAACTTCTTTGAATAATTATACAATATTTTTTGCAGCCCTTTCGTGATTCACACAGGCATTCAGTCTCTGGGAATGCTTTGCTTCGATTCTCTTTCCTCAAAGTGTAGAAACAATTCCTTTCCTGTAGTCCAGTATATCTGTCCAGTAAACAAAAGTGTGTAAATGGAGGGCAGGAAGAAGGCAGAAACCATGGTTACTTGTCAATCAAGTCAATATACTAAAATAGATGTTACTCACCTTGACAGCATCCCAGCTCATACAATGCACTAGCACTATTGTTCCTAATAGTTTCACTATTATTCATTATTTGAAATATATTCCACATTTTCATATTCATGAAAATGCTATGAGAAAGGTGTTAGATCTTTAAAAGATTTCATTCAGTTGAGGCTGAGCATGAATTCAGTCCCCGTGCAGAAGAGGATACATGGGAAAGCACTGAGCAATCACGATCAAACTCTTACTAGGGATGTAACTTTTCTTACCAGGTTATGGTGTCATATTGCATAATTAATGATTTCTGTTCTTGCCCAGGGAGTGCTCCTCTATGCATCAATGTAAAGTTGTTCATGGGCTGTGCAAAAAATGGGTTCATCTCAATCAAGAGAAAGAGAAATTCTCCAAATCAGGGCAGGGCAGCGAAATGAGCACTCCAAAGGCACTTGGCACTAACAGAGGTTATGCAGAGGCTGATTTCCCAAACTCTTTAAATGAAGTCCTGGCTGCTCACCATGCCATCTATTGAAGCACTGTGTTGCCATGACTATCTGCTTCGTATTTGAAGGGAATTGATGCCAGTGTAGGCAGGGTCTGGAGAAGTAGTGTAGGACTGCAACCACATTGTGAAAGCGTGGGTCTACAGATCAGTCCACCAGCTGGGCCTACAGATCAGTCCATCAGCTGGGTCTACAGCTCAATCCATTGGCTGGGCCTACAGATCAATCCATCAGCTGGATCTACAGATCAGCCCATCGGCTGGGCCTACAGATCAATCCATCAGCTGGGCCTACAGATCAGTCCATCAGCTGGGCCTACAGATCAGTCCATCGGCTGGGCCTACAGATCAGTCCACCAGCTGGGCCTACAGATCAATCCATAGGCTGGGCCTACAGATCAGTCCATCAGCTGGATCTACAGATCAGCCCATCTGCTGGGTCTTCAGATCAACCCCTCATCTGCCACTCCTTAAAGAGCAAAGGCGGGTCACTGCACAGTGGGGACAAGGTCACGCAGTCAGGCACCTCCATGGTGGGACAGGGCAGCTGAGGACCACAGGGTTAAGAGCAACACACTTGAGACCTCTGATGGAAGAGGTACAATTTTCTTTTAATTCTTCTACATATTTCCTTTTTTTTAAAATGCCCTCTTCTTCTGTTAGTTTAGGGGACAGGGTTTGGTTCTCCACCCATCCTCTGTCAATTTCCTAGTTCAGAGTTTCAACATATCATCTATTGCGGTAATATGGAAAAGAAAGGAGAACTGCAACTTTCATTTATCAAACTTCTCTGCTGAGATCTTGCAAGTCTTTACACACAAGAGAGAACTAAACCAAACTGCTCACATTTCTGCACCAAAGTTCAGTTCAGATACACAATGCTGTGGACTGAGAGAGCAAGAGGAACTTTCTGAGTAAACCTGAGACTGGTAAGAAATCGTGAAACAAGATCAGAAAAGAAGAAATCGAAGCCTGCAGAAGTACCCTCAACTCAGACACACTCTTGATTTTTATTCAGGTTTTAAGAGAGTCCAAATACTTTAGTAAAAGCAGTTTGCCAGTTTCTAGTATACTGGACTGTACCTTAGTTACAGAACCATTAGTTAATGATTGCTGTGTTGGAAGCCCTCCACATTAAGGTAGCAGTGTAATTAGTTTAGCAGAGCAATATGTTTAATGGTACGAGAACATGTCCAATAATACTCCTTAGTAGGAATATCTAACATTATCTGTCATTGCCCTGAAAAGATTACTGAGCAATGCAATGCTTAAACACACCTAAATCTTGTCACAATCAAAAATTAGATTAAAATTGAAAAGATTGCAGGAAACCAGACTTCTGTATTACATTTTGCCATGATTTTTTCAAGTGTTCCCTAAAAGAAAACCACAAAAGCCACACTATCTAACACTACTGGCAGCATCAGGTAACAATTTCTTTTTTTCTGTTTAGTTAGGAACTAACTCTTCATTTGAGGAATCTAACTCTCAACTTATATAACCAGCCTTTAAAAATGTTTCTTACCCATTATCAGGTACTTTAACAATCTACAAAGGTGAAAGCTTTGCCTTACCAGAGATCCCCTTGTAGCACTTAACTTTTCATTAGTGGAACTTGGTAGAAATTATTCCTTGCTGCCGTCAAACTTTGATTCTAGTGAGCAGCCAAAAATCCCCAAACCTGAGCAGGCCATCCCACAAAGTAGAAAATTCTCTTCTGAAAGCTCTGATCCTACTTCTCACAGCAAGTTATGGCTTTATATCTGGAACATGAAGGGATTTTATTCTACTCCTTAGTGGAGGAATCCACTTTGTGAGCTGGATCCTGTCCCTCTGTGTTGTCAAACACAGCCAACACACATCCTCTGCCACTCTCCCAACTCCTACAGCTACACCTGCTGCAAAGAGAAATATCAGAAAGAAATAAGCCTTCAGTCTCATGGTTAATAGAAGCATTGGACATTGCATCAATATTTTCTCCTAAACAAAAATAAAGGTCAAAAAAACCAAAAATTATCAGTGTTATAAAGATAGATCAAAAATTGTTGCCAGTTCCACTGGTAAGTCAATAAATCCCTGACAGAGAGAAGCCCAGAGTGGACAGATAAAACAGCTTCCAGTCACCACTTTTATGTCCCCAAAGAGATAAATAAATCTCTCCAGTTGTAAAGAGACATAACACTGACACGGTGTCAAGCCTTCACAACTCAAAATTAGTAACACTTTGAGCAACTATGTTCTAATCTAATGATGAAAATACTCTAAAATTGTTTTCTCTGAAAACAACTGAAACAGTAATATTTCAAAACTGACTTGGTAGGAATGACAGAATTGGCTGTCAGAGAAATGCCTCACTGTGAAGGAAAGCCAACAGTCAAATAGAATAAATTCAGTGTAATGAGCGTTGCAGAATTCCCTTGGAATTTTTATTACCTACATAAAGAAAGAAAGGATTGTACAAGTGAAATATAACCAACAATGCACTGAGTGTCAAATATTAAGTGAGATCACAGAAAAAAAAATCATTACGCACAAATGATTCTTTCAAAGAAACTAGCCACAAAATTCCAAGAGTTCCTGATTTAGACATAAATATTGGTCAAGACACATCTCACAATGTAACCACTCTGATTCTGCATTCATGTTTTTCAAGTTCAACATCCCTGAAATTAAGAGGAATTAAAAAAACCCTAAAAACTTTTCTTTCAAGAAAAGAAGTACATGACAGCGTCAAAACTCACCAAAAGAAAATTACAAATAGCCAAAAGACTAAAATACTGTGAACTGAAACCCAGCTGAGAGAGTAAACAAACTACTTTAACAGCTGTGACTTTAAAAGCCTTTTTCCTACTTCATTATCTCTCCAAAAGCTGAAACGGATAAACAACAGAGATTTAAAGGAACAGCAGGAATAAAAGAAGTTTCAAAACATGAAGGTTACATCCACAGCTGTGTAGAGGAACTGGGGGTATTTGAGACACACGTTATCTGCTTTGGAAAGAGTATGAATGGGGAGGTGATAATATCTGGTGATGATACAAAAATTATCCTGGGTAATAAACCCTAAAAAGAATTGCAAGAGGATTTAGTTGCTTTGAGAGACTGGGTGATAAAATGCCAACTGAAATTTAATGTAGACAAATACAAAACATTGTAATTGGGGAGAAAAATGTTACCACAGTGCACCCACAGAGTATTCAGCTCATGCTACTCAAGAATATCTCATGGATCATTCCCTGGAACATCAGCACATCATCCACAAGGCAGTAAGGTGACAACCAGACTGCCAGGAACTCTTAGCAAAAGAAAGAGAAAAGGACAAAAATAATTCATTATTCCACTACATTAATTCTTGTTCTTCCTGCATCCCGAACAGCACATGTAGCTTTGATTGGTCCATCTCAAGAACAGCACAATAAAAGGGAAAAGCAACAAGGATCATTAGAAACAAATAAAAGCTTCAATACAAGGACAGTTCAAATCGAGTCAGACTCCTCAGCTGAGGAAAACTGCTCGGTGAAAAAGGATGAATAGGAATGATTAGTCACTACTCTTCATAAAACAAGGACTAATGGACACCAAGTGAATTTTTCAGGCAGCAGGTTTAGAACAAAAGGAATATTTTTTACACACACATGTAAATAAATTATTGGATTGATTGCCAGAGCCAAAGATGAAGATGGATTTAAAAACTGATTACACAAATTCAAATGTGATTAACGTAATAGGTTGAATGCAACTTCCTCCAGTTCAGGAAGCCCCTGCACTGCAACCTGTCAAAGGCTGTGTGATATTTTGTGTTCTGACTGCTATTTTTTCAGAAAACCCTTTCTAACGTTTGAACTTGCCATGACACAATTTAAGTATAGTTTCTCCATAGCTGAATCAGTACAACTGGAGGAGCAGCCAGCTTCAGTGCTGGATGAAACAGCAGAGTGCAAAGGGACAGATCTACCACAGCTCTGTGAGCCTTGACCATGGACCCAAACCAACCCAAGCACAGCCTCCCTCCAAAAGTGAAGGTCCCACCCCTGTGTCCATGTCCTACCCTAGGAATAAAGAGTTGTTGGGTTTCCAAGGATCCCTATCCCTGGTCTGGACTGCTGTGCATCCCCAGGATCAAGCTCAGACAGGTGTGACCCAACTGTGTGACACTTGAACAGCTGTCCTGCAGGTGACTCTGCACGGGAATGGTGCACAAAGTTCACCAAAAGAATTCCCTCAGAATTCCCTGCTGCTCAGTAATGCCAAGCTGTATTTTGTAGACACTGCTATTTAATATTGATAACTTTTTAATCTGTGGATAAGTTTGTCTTTAAAAATCCAAGGCTGTTTGTGGTCTTAGTCAAAAGATAAGGTTCTTAGAATAATGAGCCATTACAAACATACTTTCTCCACATAGTCACAATACTCAAAACTTTTGCATTTCAGTATTTTCTCTTCCATAAATGCAAAAAAATCGTCCCCGCATAGCCTCCTTTATTCACTAGCCACACATTATATTCTACTGTTCAACATTTATTGTTGAATTATATTTCACTAATAAGATCTAATTCCACTTCCTCTGAAATTTGTTTCCTTTAACTTCATAAAAAGACTTTTTTTTCCCCTTTGGGGCATTTCAAAGCATTTAAACTGTAATTAGCCTCCAAAATAAATTTTAAGTACCAGATACATGCTGAAGGAAACCAAAGGTACTTTACAAAGCAACAGCCACATCTGGAATCTCTGCACAAAAAAGAAGCACTTCCCTTTTCATTATTTTATAGAATGAGTTCAAGTACATTCTCTGAGTCACAGAAATACTCAGTAAAATTAAATGACTGTATATAAAGCAGTATAGTTTTGTGCCTAGGAAGCAGAGATTACTCTTTTATGTAGTACCTGCTAAAAGCTGCCACCCTGAATAAGACTGATGTTTTTAACCTTTCAAGAGACATAAATGATAAATTTGGTCAAGGACCAAAATTGGACATCTGTTCTAGAAAATCTTTCCAAATCCTAATATTAATATGTTATTGATAAACATATATGGCAGTTTTCAATGCTTTTAAATAAAAAACAATAAATTCTATGCTAAGCATACCAAATAGTCAATAAAACTTACAAATAAAATAGGATGAATGTACACAGTTCTAATAAATTAGAATACTGTTACTGTTACTGTTGCCACTCTGGCAAATTTACAAAGCAGCTTATTTTAATTTCCAGGGATTTCTCCCCAGTATTCCTGTTTTGCAATTCAGCGAGCACTACTGCCATCTCCTGATGCTCTGCTGTATAGCAGAATACATTTTTACATTCTGTAGAGCTGTGAAAGCTCTCTAGAACATAATGTTCAATGGCTCAGCCGTTTGCCGTTAGCTTTTTGACATCTGTTTTTCTAGAATGTTGACTTTATTTCTGTGATTCTAGGAGGTTTTCTCTCTTTGTGATGTGATTCCTTTCCATCCCCTATTTTTCACAGCAATAACCTTAAGAGCAGCCAAGTGACATAACAGGTTTTATGTTCACAAGAAGTCATTTTACCACAAAGACTCCTCTGGCTGGGGTCGATTTGAAACATAGCACCTCTGGTCCTGAAAACCCCACTAAGGTTTCTCATCTAGACATGAACAGTATTCAACAGCTTCCAAAGCATTTCAAATATTCCATTTTTCACTGTTACAAGCACAAAACTTCCAAATTAAAAAAAATAAATAAAAGAATGGGATTATCCAGAAGCAGAAGCAGCAAGATGCTCTTTAGAGATGAGACCTTAAAGGTCACCAAGCTCCCCATCTCCTAATCCTATCACAGATCTGCATCCCAATTCACTGCATCTCTTTTCCAGTTTCTCCTCCAGCATGTCAAGTAAATTATGTACACAAGAAAGCAGGGAGAATGCAGAGAAAGGAAAGAGGCACTTCAGTGGTTGGGAACATGGCAAAAGTGCATAACCAGGATTCAGGTCATTGCTTCAACAAAAATAGAGTTTCGCTAGGCAGGGACACTCCTGTGGGAGAGATTTATGATGTTCTCCATCTCCCACCCATCTGATCTGTCAGCTTGGTGGATAATGCAGGAGAATCTCACATTTTAACCAGGAGACAACCAAGGCCCAAAAACCCTTTCTCAACAAAAGTAAACAAGGCCCTTTCGACACAACATTTATTTTAACAAAGTGCTCTGTTCCAAGAAGTACCTAATCATAAAATTTCCAACCAGTTCTCAAAACAGAGACATAGCTATGAACAAGGAAAAAGTAAAAACAAATAGTGGGCTGTGAAAGCATAAAAGAAGTTCCCATTAAAATTACACCACTGAACAACTCTCCCTGTCTGGCAACCAGAAGAGTAAAGGACGAGCTGTCCCAGGGATCTGAAAAAAAAGGAAAGAGAAGTGCCTAACAAATGGAAAAGGCCATCAACAGTAAGAGCTGTCCTCAGCAGAAGGCAACTGCATTTACCTCTCTTTCTTAGCCAACATTAACCAAGCACTGGGTTGGTGCAACAACAAGGCTTTTAAACAGATTCCCTCTTTGGAATAAGATTTCACTCATGTAGGGAAACACTTCATTTGCCCACACAGACCATATCACACAGTCATATACATACAGTATACGATAACACATATTTAATAGTCTGGAGCCAAGAAGTTGCTCAGTGCCACTTCTCAATCTAAACAGACCTTTCTAATATATTTCTACCTTCAGCATAGATATTCATGAAGAAAATATGCTTTTAATAAATTAAATAGCAAACAACATCAATCACAACATATTTGTAAATTAGTGGCAAAAAAAGAGCGCATTTAGAAACAAGATGTATCAGGATCTACAAGCTGGACAAGTGCAACACTGAAGCTGCAATTTTACTCACTATCTCCAGCCTGATTTTTTGGCACAAACCCATATTTTTCTACTTTACTGCTGGCTGATATCCATGTTGAGGTTTTTCTATTAGCACAGCCTATTTCCCCCAGCATTTCAGAAGGCCGGATTCAATTTCCTCTCCGGGAATTTAAGCAGAAAAAAGGATTGGCTCTGCAGTCTTCTTAAATTTTGAAGCTAGTTTCAGCTAGCTGTTTCATCATTATCTTTTTTTTTTTTGTTCTCCTTTCTTTGAATTTCACCACTGCACTTTTCTTATCCTCCTCCATGACTAAACTGTTTCATTTCCTCCCATTGTCTTTTAATTGGCAAACATATTCACCATCTCAAAGGATCCTAATCTAAAGTATGTCACACTGATAATAAGAGTCCCTGGAAACCACCTTGGCATTGTGTTTTAGGAAAAGAAAAATCAAAGGTACTGTAGAAAAAACAAAGGTACTGCATTAGCCAAAGTTCTTACACAACACTAAAGTCCAATTCTATTCTTTTCCTGAGGTGGGTATTTACTTATAATTAACCAAGCAGGAAAACAAACACCAGCACATGATTTCTTTGGCTGTTGCAATGCTCCCTAGCACCTAATCCTGAATCCTGCTGGTGTAGACAGAGTCTGTTCCCTTGCATCTAGACTGGAAAAGGTAAGGTTTTACTAGTTAGAACAATAATTTTAGTCTTACAGAAGCAACAAGGGTCCACAGAAATCATCAAACATAAGCTGAACTGGTCACCTCCTGGCCTGAGCATGCAGAAGTGGCACTGCCTCCATAGCAGGTGAAACACAAGCAGCATGCCTTGTCACCCCAGAGCACATTAAAAACGTGTTCCAGAAGCAGCTACAATGACTGTTGTGTGTGAGGTTTTTGGAGCTGGCACAAATGCTAGAGAGATTTTGTAGGGAATTCACATACAGAAAATTAACACTGAGAGGTATAATTTCATTACCATCCCCTAAATGCAATGTGTTATTAGACTACAAATGTGTTTCTGGAAATAAAAACTGGTTTTCATGGTGATTATAGGATACAGATTAAACATCTATGGAATCAATATTATGTACTGCTTTGGTGTTAAAAGGTGTTAATTTAGGAGAAGCCCCTTCCTGCAATCTTTAAAGAGATCACAAACAGAGATGATGCACCAGCAGTTTTTAAAAAATAACTTTTGTCCAATGATGATCACCTAATCCCTTTCACAAATTTATCAACCTATATAATAATTTTTATCACTTTTGAGGTGTAGCTCTCATACAAGTGTGTGCATATAGGAGTCTCTCATCAGTGGACTGATAGTTAACACTGCTACTCTTGATCAAAATACCTATAAGCAGCCAAGTCAGCCTTTCCAGCTTTCCATCTCATGACAGGAAAAAAGCAACCATTCCTGGAAGTTTTCATGAGAACTCAATGAAGTAACACACAGTGCCTGCCTGATACTGTTCACGCGGAGAATGGATGAAGAGCAGCACCTTTGACCCCCACGTGCAACGTGCTGACTGCAGAGCAGGCACAGCCACCTTCTGCTGCCTTGTGGGACTTACTCAGTGCTTTTGTTTTAAAAGAATTAAGAACTTGCATTGAGTTAAGCCATTTCCCTTTGCATTCATTGGGTCTCTGTGTGTTGTCAGTAATGGGGTGACCAGTGAACTGAAGAGCAAAACTGCCCTACACAAACACACACTTCACTGACACAGCACATTTAGGCAAGAAGCAAACAGTTTGCTTCATTAATTCCATTGGGTCTTTTTCTTTGATGAAATGAGGAACAGGTTGAATTTAAAATTCAATAACATTGAACCTGATTTGACACTAATCCCCTTAAAAGCACAAATTATAAAAAACCCCCATATTTCTGAATGATAACTTCATCATTCATATCCTGTCTTTCATTCTCTATAAGAAATGCTGTTGTGTTATTTACACCAGGCTGAATTCAATTATTTACTATTATTCACAAGGGTACTTCTTCACTTTCCAGCCATTGGTTTTATTTTTGTGGCAAATTAGTCAAGCGATAATTTCTCATAATTGCAACTGGGTTCCTACCATCACTGTTACAAACTAAACAGGTTTTGTCTTTCTAAAGAAGGATAAAAGACGTACAGCACTGCATGGTTGTGAGCTACCAAGCATCTACGTGATTCTCAAGGGCTTAGATATTTGGTGGATTGTAGAAATGTTGTAACATCAAATTCATAAGTTTAAAATTGAGTAAAACTTCCACAAATAAATTTTCTCTCTCTTTGGAGATGTTGTCATTATCAGAAATAAAGGATTAGTGATAATAATGACAGTCTTATTCATCTTTTGGTGATATTTTCCCTTAATAGTTTCAACCTCTTTTTCAATGACATTCACATGACAGAAATTGAATTGAATTTTGGTGTTTGACAAGCAAGCATAAAGGCATTGAGACGATAAATACTAAGTTGTGCACTCAATATTGGATTTCCTGTGCATGTGATTTGGACAGATTACCACACATTCCCCAGGAGACTGGCCATGCCCAGATCTGACTTCTCCAGGGCAAACTGGTCAAATGCGCTCCCCACATTTTAAAGTAAAAGTGGACAAAACAATTGGTGCATTCGGTTGTGGTAGCACAGACTCTTTCCCATGGGAATTTTTCTCTTCTCCTCCCTGTGTTCTATAAACAAAGATAAGGTTTGGATGTTATTGAAACTGTCTCTGGAAAGATGGGCAGTTCAACCTGGCCAATCAGCCTAGGGGGAGGTTTTGAATTGACTCAATCCAGAGGAACTTTTAAAAGTCTATATAAGTTTTAGAATTAAATAATAAAATCAGAATTCCGCCTCACCCGATCCAGCCTGGTTCTTGCACTCGGCTAGCGCTCAACAGCGACATTTGGTCGTCTCAGAAACAAAGAACCAAACCTTCAACTGAATCCAATCTCTCAATGCAAAGCTCAGTACAATTCCAGGGTCCTAAAACCCATGCTGCTCTTTTCTTAGTGAACTTCAAGACCACATCAGCCTTCCCTCCCCCTCACCAGACACAACAACTAAACCTTATTTTCTACACAATGTCTATGAGAAGTTTCCAAATGACTGAACACATTTCTCTTCCTCATCTGCACAGGTGGGATCTTGCCGCAGCAAACCTCAAACCCCACAAATATTGCCAATCCTGCCTGGATTGAGGAGGTGTTGCTCTTCCAGCGCCTCAGCCAAATTAATTTACCACTACTAAGGCCCACCTCAGCCAGCTGGGATTTTTTTCCTCCTTTGACAAAACCACAATGTCAAACGAACAGAAGCAACCCAGTTTAGTATCTCTTTTTTCCTGGCTTATGAATCTTACATGTTATCCTCATCTGTCTGAGGATTTCTGAGCACTGACACATAGTTTGAGAATTATTCCATCCAGTTTAAGAAGACACTACATTATGGTTTAGTTTGATTTTGGGGTTTTTTGGGAGGCACAGAGGGAAGATTTTTGTTTGTTTTTCAGGGGGAGCGGTTTGGTGGTTTTTGTTTCGGTTTCATTTTTTTTAAGGTTGCCCTGTCCTGCTTCATTTCTGTAGATTCATAGCTGCAAACCAACAGTGCCATCCACTGTCTCTCAGAATAATATTGCTCAATGGATTTTTCCCACCATTAAACAAAATAAAATAAGATGCTCTAATTTAGAGTCTGAGTGCCTGCAAACAATGGGTACAGGGGACATGCAAGAGCCTGAGGCTTCTAAAGAAAAAAAGCCAAATTATAATTGAAATTTGCATGGAAGAGAAGAAAAACTCCTGATTTAATTCTACAGAAAACTTCATGAGCAATTCAGGTTTTTTCTCCTGTGATTGTAGCATTTTATTCAAATATACTGAATATGATTGATTTTTAAAAGGGCTTCACATCCAAACCACAAATGGGGCAATTCTGTAATTGCACTGAATTGTTGGCAGCATCACCAGTTCTGGAACTGATGTTTCCTTCAGAAGGGGGAAGCTGCCTGGTGGAATCAGGGGAGCTGGGCACAATACTTGCAAAAAATGGTGCTCCACAACAAAGCTGTGCTGGTTTTCAGTAATTTCTCCATTTATCCAAATGACACTGTTGGATACATGGGTCTTCTACAAGTAGTTTTATTGATCAAGGAGGGAACCAGCAGAAATTGGCCATTAGAATAACATATTTATAATATAAGAGGAAAGGATCAAATAGGTCAATAAGAGACAGGATGCAACCAGATGTAGCACTTTTGGTACCATCAAATTTCCAATTTGTTTGAGGGATTCCAGCAAATGTGTCACTCTGGGGAGGCTTAGGGAGGTAAGGATGTATTTAACTCTGGCTAAGTGTTCTTCCCCGATACACCATCCATCTCTAGTTCCAAGGCAAACTAGTAGTAAATGTAAATTAATATTAGTACCATGAAAGAACATAGACAAAGCAGCATCACACTCACCACATTTTAGACATTTAGCAATGAATGTGGCAATTCAGCTTCTGTAAAAACATTAGTTTTATGAAGCTTTAGGTGTTGGTGCCAGCACACAACTTCTCAAATACATTTCAGTGAGGTCAAGAAGTGTGTGTCAAAAGTGGCTCAATTAACACCTGTTGTATTTTTCATGGATATTCATAATAAGCAGGATTTTTGTGCAATACTCAAACCATTTTCTTGATACATCTTGATGCATCACCATCAACACTAGCTGATAATAAAATCAGTCTTGGACAGAATACTTGATTTTTTATTTATTTGTTCAAACAAGGTTTCAATTCCCTGGTGCAATTATGGAACTTGAAATGTAATTCTCCTTAGAACTGCAAAGGAATTAAACCACAGAAACCCTGTTAAGGGTAAAGCATGATAAAAAGAAACAGTTTCAAAGACCTCTTCTATATTGCTGTTGCCTCATGTCATGTCTAAGCCTGAGTTGTGTTAATGTCTGTGAAAGGACAATGAGAAAAATCAAAAAGGAAAGAAATCTGTGCAGCTTAGCATTTCAAATAGTCACAGAAAAACATTTGCTGCTGTCTTAGTGCAATTTAACATTCTGCACTGGGATGTGCCTTTGAAATGCAACAGTGACTTCCAGGGTGTTGACAGAATCATCAGTAATTCTCATTTAGCCAAACACTGTAAGGAGACAGAGAGAACATGGTCTTTATTCTGATGTCACACAGTGTGTGATGGAAATTTTCCTTTACATTACTGTTGTATAAATTGTGTCTTATTTTCAACATTTCACATGAACAAAACCACTAAGCCTAGAACACATGCTGAAAAGTCACAGGGGGAAAAAACCCCACAGTTAAGATGGAGTCATCTTTCCTGATTAAGCATTTCCAACTTAGGGAATGAATGATGGCTCTCGATGGCTGAATTTGTTTACAGCCATCCTAAACTGCTCCTAAGCTGCAGCAATTAATATCAGCCTTGTTCTGTCCTTCTGTATCTTGTTTATTGCTCTCTGAATCAGCACAAAGGGAAGATAAACATCAAGAACATTCTGATTCCACTTAATCAGAATAGCTTCAAAAACTTGTATTTAAACAAGAAAGCATAATGCAGCTGGAGGCAAGCAAGTTTGTCTACGTCACCTTAAAACTGAAATTTGTCTCCATGACTGTCTTCAGGAATCACTGATGCCTTTCAAACTTATGTTTGAGAAATGTTTTAGGACTTCAGTCCTGTCTGCCTGTTTTGAAAAAATCCATACTATAAATTTAAATGCAAGAAGATCTTTAGCAAAAAATTAATCTCAAAATGTCATGCTTTTAAATTTACAATGAGGAAGTATTCAGTAAAAGGCATTTCTGAGACTCTTCTATAACATCTGATCCTTTTAGGTAGATCATCTCCAATTTTAATAGCTGTTTCCAAGAAAGTCTTGAAAATAGAGAGGGCATACACAGGCATTTAGATAGTTTCTGAATACAACCGAGTCATTTCATAAAACTATGTACAATATGTGTCTGATTTTAAGCTTATTAAATGCATTCTGTGAAGTCAAGAAAATAACAAGTAAAGTGTGACAAAAGCCTGTTATCAACAACTAACAATGGAACAGCAATACCCATCTCAGTTGTGGAGGAAAAGTCCTAGGAAAAGTTGAATATAACCTACTGAGACTGCAGTGCTGGAGTTGAAGTGAGGTAGGATGTGGAATACCCAGAAACACACAACAAGTCCCCAGTGCAGCCTGCTGGAGTTCTGCTGGACCCCATGATGGCATCCATGATGCTCTTTCAAAGAGTTATTCTTTCCACAGTCAAATTGCTCAGAGCAATTCACAAATTTGGAGAAATAAGGTTTGAAAGTCAACACGTTACGGTCAGCACCCCAACTGCTCCAAATTTCAGGTGCATCCCTTTCCCAGTACTGGAATTACAGGTAGCCATAGATCTGGAAAAAATGTTTTGTTATGCCATGCTTCAAATAATAAATTGTCAAGTCCATTATGCTTCTGTTTCTGTAGGGCTTGCACAATGCAACTGAAACTGCACTCCTCTGGCTTCGAGGTTCTGTAACCCCTGTAAAACTACTGCGACCACCCCTCCACAGGCAAACATTTCTTGAAAACAGCTCCCTGTTAATACTGCAGTGCAAAGAAAATCACAAATTGCAAAGCTTTATATTTAGATTTGAAATTAAAGTTAAAAACAGGGGCAATTACCTCAATGACCACCCCACCGTTTCCTTGTCATCATCAGCTACAGGAAAAACAAGAACAAAATGTTCTTTTTGCTCTCAGTCTCTCTCAGAGCTCCTCATCTCACCTGAAAGAGCTGGTGCCAAGATGAAAGACTGGACTAGCTCCATTACAGGCACAGCAAACCATAGCTGCAGTTCCAGTGAACACGTTTACTCTGCCTCAGCACAAAGCCAGCCAGGTGAGAAACAACAAGGAAAAGGAAAAAGGAAAAATATTCTTGTATGAGACTGCTAAACTGTCACCTACAACAAGAGTAATACTTGACGTGCCAAAAGTTAGAATTTCAATTACATTTCTCATATGAGAAATTGTAACAAAATATTAGCTCGGGCAATCAAAATCAAAGTCAATATTCATCTGTAGAGACAGTAACAACATTACAGTGTGTTGATGTAATTTAAAGTTGTCTATGCAGCTACTAGCACGTCCTAGTCTATTATTCTTTGGAGTTTTCATCCCTGTTTTCAGCCAATCTTTGCTTTTGCATAATAAAATCTACTATTATTAAATCCCTGCTCACCTAGAGGAAACTGTTAGAGGTTAAGCAAATATAAATAAAAGCAAGAAAGCAAAACCAAAATAATAAATAAGATGAGAGAAATCATTTAACTTTCTGCACCTCAGTTTTCATGAAAACATTTAGAAGAATGGAGGCACACAAACCATCAGTTCTAATGACTGCAGACCACTAAGACATGCTGCCTGCAACTCTGTGCTGAATTTGCATCTAATGCAGTAGTAGAGGAATGTTACTAAGAATAAAAAATTGTGTTCATTTGTGTATAATGCCCTCTTATTTCACTTTTATACACAAACCTACAATATTGTATTATTATTATTATAATATTTATACATACATATATATATAAAATATTATTAATCTAACTACCCACTGGACAGTGGGATTCCTGCCCCTGCTGTTGACAGGGGATGTGCTGGATTGTCCTGTCCGGTGCCTCTTTGCAGATATGTTCATTGAACCAGTGAATGCATGGCAATGGGAATACCTAAAAAATACTGTATATCCATAAACACCCTCACAAATATACTGACCACTATCCAAGCTAGGAAAGGAAAAGTATATTAGTGTAAGTCAAGATCACCTTGTCTTTATTTTCGTTTAGAATACTCATAACTGAGTTTGATCACTTATTCCCTACTGCCTTCTAACCATCTTTCCACACATTTCACAGGATCTTACTGTTAAACCATAGCATCTAAAATGAGTTTCCACCTCAACAACAGCTCTGTTACCTGGTAGTGCCATATCATCAGTTACATCTTCAACTGATTTTAAGTGCTGTGATTTAACTGGGTTTAACTGGTTTTACTGGAGCAACCATTGTTCTTGACTGGAGAATCTTGACTCCTGCTGGGAGTCTGATCTACAATACAGAACTGATGTATTCTACACTTTTTGTTTATAGCAAAAAAAAAACCTCAGATCTTCAAGAGATTCACATTTGCAGACAGCAAGTAAATGACTGACATCACATGCATGTTACCTGTTAGAGAAATTCATGCTGCAGAAAAGCAGGGGTGTTACAGCTGCTGATAGACGTGTCTGTCATGGTTATAAAGAACCTGCACACAAACACTAAAATGGTCGTAAACAACCTACTCACAAGCCCTAAAACAGTTACAGTAGTTTAAATAGGAACTATAACATTTCAGGGCTATTTTATTTTTATTTACTAACATTTTAATTACAACCTCTATAAAACATTACACTGCAAATAGCAGAAACCTTCCCAATTTTTCCTCTTTAGAAATTCAGCTTCTACTCTCAGTTTTTTGGGGAGGCAGAAAGGATGGGTACCAACGAGTTAACCACCTTCCAGCAGTTGCTAGGTAACATCCTCTGCCATCCCTGCATCCCTGTCCCAGGGTTTTCAACAAAGTCTACCAAAAATCTTAAATTTCATTACTTGAGCACACATCCCTCTCTTCTCTTTTCCCACCTTCCCCCCAGCATCCAGGACTGAAGATGGACAAGCATCATCCTGGAGTAAAACAGACCTAATTTTCTTTATTTAATCTTTGTTAGAGCCCTGCTGGTTGTCCCCTTTCCTTGCACCTGGAGCTGCAGCCCTGCCTGGTTGGCAGCTGTGCTGAAAGCTCCTGGGAGGTGGCTCCAAAATGCACAACACAAAATAGCCTATGCCTGAACCTCTGTTGCCCTTCTGCTCTCCACTGAGTCTTAATTCCCACCTATTTTCCTTAGCATGCTCGTAATCTAGAGAAAATTAAGTTTGATAGAAACATTGTTTTGTTAGTCAACAGCTCCGTGGAAAAGCCGACAGCAAGCAGTAGAAAGGACACATCCCTGGGGACATCCCATTACCTTCTAAAGGATTCAGCTTTGCTTTGGTTTGCTTTTTTTAACTTGTAGAAGAAATAGAAATATTAGATAGAGTCTGGTCCTGGAGATTACTGACAAAAGATGTTTATTCCTTAAACATAAAACAATTTTATTTAGTTCTTTATTACTAGATGTTCCAAATATTTTTGTTTCAATGAAATACTTACAAGTTAATTCCAATTCTTTAAGAAAATGGCCATTTGTTGAAAAATAGTGTGTTGTTTAAATAGATGATACTATAATTAGATGAGGAAAAGCTAAAAAAAAAGTAAACCAGATTGAAAAATAATAAAAATAATCATAAAGTCTGATAAAGAAACAAACACCACCGTTTCACGTCGTCTTTCATGACTTCCCACTTCCTTTAACAAGCCATGGGTCTTTCTGCTTTAAGCCCTTTACTGTCAGCAGATGCTGACTGAAGGGGAGAGTTCCCCACATTCTAATTAAACCATTTTTTAATTCCTGCTCTGAAGGCATAAAAGCTTGAGGAACCAAATGATTACTGACTGGTACAGAGGTTCAATCGATACAGCCCAATTCATCCATCGTGTTGTTTTATAATCCAGATGGAATGCTCATTACACATTACAGGGCAAATAAAACAGCCAGTGCGTCCCTGTCAGTCTGCAAGAGCAACACCACTAATTATTGCTGCTCTCATCTCAGAAAGGGCTGGGTGTTTGGGGGTTTTCGTGTGCTCATGTTTTCAAAATACTCCACACAAGTATGAACTAAAGGTTTCTCCACTAGAGAATGTCTTGATAATACCTTTTATTGACTCAGAACTTCTAAAATGAAATCTACTGGGTTTTGTTATTAAGGGGTTGTCTCCATGCAGAATGTGGGCAGATGGCTGAGGGCAGCAAAAAGAGCCTGAGAGCTGGGTTCAAGGGTGCTTCCCCCTCCCAGGGACATGAGTGCCACAGAGGAGCTCAGGGTGTATCTCACAGCATGTGGTACAAGAGTTTTAGGTCTGAATTTCCAGTTCCCCCCATCCATCCTCTCCCTGCTGCCATTTTCTTCCTCCTCTTGTAACAGCCTTGCTCTCACCTCTCCACCCCAGAACACAACCTCCTGCACCTCCAGCACACTTGAGCAGCTGAGAGGGTGTCCCAGATAATTTTACACCTTAGATGGCTGAAAACAGGGTATATAAACTTCTATTAAGTTTCATCTCCTTGAAGCCACAACCAGCTCTAACTACCTTAAAGACAGCTGAGATGCACCTAAAATTCCACATTTTAACAGATAAGTTACAAGTGGGGACACAGAGAGTACTTCAGGGAATGTCATGTTAAATTTCAGAGGATTATAGAGTTCCATGAGATTATCAAAGGGAGAGTAAAAAATAAAATATAGAAGCTGGAGTGAACCTTCCATGCTATTGCTCCCACGCTTTCACAGTGACAGCTGGCTCAGCTGCAGGAGGGAAAGAAATACCCGTTTCCTTTCTCTCTTCTGACATTTCATTCAGTCAGGACTGTCCATACACTCAATAAAAGCATGGCCTGCTTTGAGAGGCAGGGAAGAGGATGCTGCACTTGCCAGATTAGCTCAGGGTCTCAGGGGTAGCACCAGCTCACATCCCTTAGGCAGGCATCAAATGTGGGGATGTCAGCAACTGTGCTCTCCTTCATCTTCTCAAGGATCAGGGCTCAAAGTCAGCCCAGGTCATTCCCAAGAGGAAGAAGTCTCTTCTGAGGTTGTTTGATTGTGGGTTTGGTTTGTGTTGGGGTTTTTTTGAAGCAGGGTCCTGTTCTCAGCCAAGGAGAGCTGTCTGCTGCACACAGGGTGGTGCTGGTGGGAGGAAGGGAACAGCCACTCTTCCCGCCCCAAACTGGCCAGGGTTTATAGCAAAGGGAGGGCAGGTAGGCTGGAAGTGAGCAAGGGCTCTAATTAACAATAGGTCCCAAATAGCAGTTTTTATAAATTACTCTCAGACAGGAGCAAAACCTCTAATGTACACAGGGAAAGCCTCATTTTTAGTCTGCTGCTCTTCAATTATTTCAATAGGACTCATTCTGACCCTCAAAGCAGAAATACTGATACTAGTCCTAACACCAAAACATAAATGCAGATGAAAAACAACTAAATGCAAGTTTGAAATGACAGACCCACAAGGAGAGTCACAGTTTTAACTTATGAAGTGATTATTTTATCAATAATTTTTTTGATAACTATGCTGTATTGTTTCAGGCACTGCCAAACAGATGATTATAATCATCAGCCTAAAATGTTTGCAGCTCAGGGAACCAAACAGGAAGATGGACAGCAGGACACAGCATATCATTAGAGTAGTTTAGCCACTTTTTTCCCTCTATATTATATTAGAACAAAACATCCTAGTCAGGCTAGAAATCTCATTTTAGTGAGTTCTACAGAAGTAAATAAAACTGGCAAAGGCATAATATTTTGTTAACTCTACAACTATATAACAATCATTTTCCCTAAGGAAAAGAAAATTAATTATATTCAGTTTAGTACTCAGTGATAGTTACCTGAATTTAAAATACGTTTATATGTATACTATGCATAAATGTATATGTATGTATATATTTTGCAGGCATGTGTGTTAGGTCCCAATATTTATTTCCAGGCAGATCATTAATTAATTTAATTATTAATTAATTTCTTACAGATGCCAAATGTAAAAGTCACTTTCTTCTAAGTAAGATGGACTGGTTAAACAATCTCTCTCCAAGCTTGAAGTGCAGTATTTACAGTAATGTCCCATTCCCTTTTAAAGTTTGCATCTATTCAGAAAAAAATGCAATGAATAGCAGGAAAAATTCTTCAGCAATCAATTTAAGAGGCAGATCAACTAATCATACTCTGCCACTCATGTTTCTGTGGGTGATAATTTATTCTGGTAGTAGTTTCAGTGCTTTCAGATGCTCAGAAATAGGCACTGTTTCTCAGAACATGTTGATCATTCCACTTTGAAAAATTCATAATCTGTAGGAAATGAAGGAACCTCAGTTTAGAGTTTCAGAAGCTGATGCTTTTCTATTTAAAAATAAAGGACACTTAAGTGGTTTGAGGTTTTAGATTGTTTGAATTTTTAAATTTTTTTTCCTCATTAGCAATCCTTCATACCAAATTTCAGTGTGCATAAAATTTCTGCATTAAAGATACAAAGTTCTGAAAGATATCTAAAAAAGAAAACACAGACACTTTTATTTATGTTTATGCTGGTGAACAAAAACATGAGCATGATAAGGCAGCAAAGCACATACAAGAGAAAAACCACCACATGCATCCAACTTAATGGACGAGGGAGCAAAAAACGCACTGGATGCTGAAAGGGAGTAGGCATTTAAATCACATACACATCATGAACCAGTTGTGCAAGGGAAGAAAAATGAGAATTTGAGAGGTACAAGGTCAGCTGACAGCCTGCAGTACATCAATTAAATTACAGAGCCACAACACAGGCAATACAGTGCAACTTCTTGGCTCCGTGAGCTTTCCCAGTGCAGCACAGATTCCAAAGTGCCCCATGGAACAGGGTGGTGTCAAGGGATGCTACCACAGATGCTAGTCAAGTTCCAGAAATACTGAAATCCACGTGAGAACAGTTATGGGTTATTTCCATCATTTCATGAGGTATCAGCTGAGAAGGCACTAATCACTGCTCATAGAGCAGACTCCTGATTACCTGCTAGTATGTGTTTAGATTCCCCAAATTGCTCTAAACACAAGGTGTACAGGATTGCCCCATTTAAATCAGTGAGTTTAATAATATAATAATAATATTATTATTAAAATTAATAGTATATTTTAGTATTATAATTAATACAAAATAATAATAGTAGTATATTTATTAATTATATACTAATACTATATTGTTATCTATTATATACTTATATACCATATTATTATATATTATATACTAATACTTAATACTAATAATAGTATATTTATTATCATAGTTAATATACAAT
>VZTH01019068.1:14966-26957 GCA_013397815.1 Aleadryas rufinucha
TGCTGTGCTCTGGGTTGGGGCTGTGCTGGGCTCTGGATCAGGGCTGGTTTGTGGGCTCTGGATCAGTGCTGTTTTTGTGGGCTCTGGATCAATGCTGTTTTTGTGGGCTCGCTGTGCAGGGATTGTTTGTCTCAGACAATGGACTCAGATCGTTCAGATGCCCATGAACACCTCTGCATCCACGGCTGGCCTGGCTCTGGGAGCCCCTCCGAGTGTGGCTGCTGCAGTCTCCCCTCTGGCTCTCAGGAGCTGCACATCCCATTTCACCAGCCCCCGAAAGGGAGATATGACTTTCTCCTCAGAACTGTTTGAAACACAAAAATGCCACTTTGCTTCGTGCCACGAAGCCCTTCTCCCTCTAACTCAGCCAGGGCAGAGGGATAGGTGACTGAACTCGCTGATGTGGGTTCCTTTCCATGTCAAGAATTTGCTGTTTTGATCAAATACTGCCACAGCAACAGCAAAAATGGCAGGGTACACACATGGAGTGAGTAAAGCACAAAACTTCTCCTATTTCCCCTCTCCCCCAACTTCTTGATTGAGCATTTTTCCCCAGACTAAGCAGAGAATTAACCTGACTGCAGAGAATTAACCTGACTGCAGAGATGAGCTGAGCTCCGGGGTGGTCCCGCAGGCAGAGCTGTCCAAGCCCTCACCCTCCTCGTGTCCTAGGAAAAGCAAACGTCCCGAGCTTCCAGAAGCAGCTGCACCCTCAGGGGGCTTTCCCAGAGGTTTGGAGGAGACCACAGAGAAGCAAATGAAGCGATGGGAGCTGTTGGGTGCGCTCAGAGCTCACCATTGTTCTCGCTCCTCTGCAGGGATTTGGGGGAAGGCAGGCAGGAGATGCTGCCAGAGCTGCTGAGCCCCATCTCTCCTCGAAACTCTGGGGGCAAACGTGCCCAGAGAGTGCTCTCAACACCATTGTTTTCCAGAAGGTGCCAGACAAAGGGGACTCGACTTTAGCCATGACTCAGTTTGGGTTTGAACTTTTGCCTTGGTAGCAGAGGCAAGGCTCGTGTGCTGAGGGAATCAGGTGGAGGCAGCCTGATGATCTGACCTGATAGTGGAATATCAAGCACCCTTGGCTTGAACAGATGCCAGGGGTTAGGTTTTGGGCAGGCCTGGGCCAATATCTGAATGCGAAAGGAGGTGCTGGAGGCCCTGGATTGCTCTGCTGAGCTGGGCACAGGGCTGGGCTCAGTGCGGCTTTTCTAGAACGGTGTGAGACGGGTTTCTTCCACTGAGTGAACCCAGCACACCGAGTGGGAGCTCTGAAACGCTGCTCTAGGGCTTGCCTTAGCGTGCATCCAGTCAAAAGCGCCCTTCTCAGAACCTGACCTCGTGTCAACAGTAACAGGAATTTGGAATGAAAGCCTCTTCTGCGAACGGTGCGTGTGGGGCGTGAGAAGCATCCCCGAGCCCGTGTTACACACCCTCCTCCTTGCTCTTCAGCTCTGCTCCCGTGAGGAGAAAGAGGCCATTAAAAACCCCTTAAAACCCCGCTGTGCTTTGGCAGCCTCGGCAGAGAGGGAGCAGGGGGTTTTTTGGGCACCGTTCCCCGGGTTCTGTGCGGGACAGGCCGAATCCGAGACCCCAGAGGGGACGTGGAACTTGGAGCTGCGTTTGTTTCCCCTCCGGTGTCACCCCTGAGCGTCACCCTGGCAGCTCCCAGAGGCAGCAGCGCCGTTTCCGTGCGTGGCACTGGGTGATGGCCCCAATCCTGCTTTCTCTCCGTGAATCATTTGCGACCCGCGTTTGTTTTGGGGGTGGCTCCGTGGGTGATTTCCCCCCAGCTCGGTTCGGAGGGGCGGTTTGCGCCGTGCTTGCTGGCGAGCGCGGGCTCTGGGAGCCAGAAAAGCCACCCGGGGTGACGCTCCTGGGGGTGGGGGAAGTCACAGAGATGCTGCTGCCCCTTCTCCTCTCAGCCCAGGTGCTTCGGGAGCCTCTGAGGGAATCAAGGAATTCGCTGAGACCAAGCCCCGAGGCCGTGCTGGGCAGGGTCTGAGTGAGCAGCAGGGCAAGGGCAGGGGAGAGCTGAGAGGAGGGGGGTGATCACTTACAAACAGCATCCATAAATTCATGTTTATCTATTTCTGTTTTCTTAAGCCTTTAGCGAGTGCTGGGCTGGTTCTGTGTCGCTCTGGGGTTTTGTGGAGGGGGTGAACCAGCCACGTCTTGGAGCTCAGGGACAGAGCAGGTGATCTCCTAAGGATAAAAATGCTGGAAAGGGCTCTTCCAGTACTTGGTGTGTGTTAAAAAGCCCCCAAGGGCTTGCTGATGGGAAAATCTCACCCCTCTAATCACAGACAAACACGGCTGAGTTGGATTTTTAAAATTTTTCTCTTTACTCCAGAACTTTTTGCTCCAGAACTCAGAATATTTTTTTGAGGATGTTGAGAAATATCTTTGCTCAAGCAGAGTTTTGAAGGAGGTTCCTTTGTGGCCGATGTAAGGGGTAATTTATGGTGTGAAAAATCCACGTGGTGGGTGTGGAACGTGCCAGGATCAGGTCCTGGCTGTCTGAGAAGGGCTCTGGTGGCTTGTGCTCCCCAAGGGCTTCGTCTCCAGTGCTGAGCACGCACGAGGGCTGCATCATTTGTTCCTTATCAGAGCTGAGGAATGAATCAGAACTCGTTTCAGAGGGCGCAGTGGGAGGTGTGAGGCTCACATCGAGACTAAAAAACGAAAGAAGAAGAAGAAGAAGAAAAAAAACCCCAACAACATCGAGTTTATTGCGCCACGCTCATTTCAGTGTTAATTATGGCACTGAATAAATGTTAAATATGGCACTTCTCCTTGGGAGGCACAGGATGAGCAGGACCTCGTACACGAGGCTGGCCCCAAAATTTGGCCTCTGCTCATGGCCCTGTTACAGATTTCCCATCTGACTCTGAGCAAAGCGATTTTGCTGTCCAGTCATCAGCTCCAGAACGAGGAGCCTTGTTCAGCCCTGCTCTGTCCTACCAAAAGGGCTGAGGGTGGCTGGGATTTGGGTGGCCCAGAGCTCTGGCTGTGCTCAGGGGAATTCGCCAGGGCACGGTGTGAGGTTCCCAAATCAGGGGATGGGATTCACATCAGCTGCCTGGAACGGATCCAGGCTCTCTGAGCGTTGGTTCTGGATGGTTTCCTGCTGTATTTTCACATTCAATGTCAAGCTGCAAAGCAAAGACATGGGTTGTGGAATCTGTGATCTCAAATAGCAAACCTTTCCCAGTCCTGTGTCTGATTTTTTGTGCCTCAAATGAGACTCAGCTTTTCATTTCCTCCTGGCTGATTGGGGAAGGAGTATGAGAACCTTTTCTAAGCGTGGTTGTCCTCTACACTCATCCAAAGATCCACTTATTAAAATAGGTTTTGTGTTCTCAAAGGTAAATGTTTGTGCTTGCAGACCACAAAGCTTTCTGAAATATCAAACTACTCCTTATATATTCCTCCCTCTCGTGCCCTATGGCAGGATTGAAGTGCTAATATTGACTCGTTTAAAAACAAAGGAAAATAAAACCCCCCACACCCCACAACAACAACAAACACTCAGCACTTCTGTCAACAGCACTAATCCACTTTGGGGAGAAAATGACTGATTCTCTGGAGCTGGGCTGGTAAGAAAGCATCAAAGAGATGAGGGAGTGAACTAAAGCTCAGGTTCAGATTGATATAAAATCATTGGGATATTTCTATTTATCACTGAGAACTCTTGCAGGGCCAGAGCACACAGAGCAGGGGCAGCTCTTGGTTTTAGTTCCCCTTAAGAGCAGCACCAGGCTTAGAGTATAAACAGGTTTTTTGCAGAGAGCTTAGCTGGAAGATCACCAAAATTCTGCTTTCTCTCCATGGCTTCACCCCGCTCACCTGCACTGCTGTGCTGAGGGGAAGCAGTGGCAGGAGGGGTGGGGGGTGGAGGAAGGGTTGGCCATGAAAAACGGGGAAGGATGGAAGGTCTGCAACAGCTTCGAGGCTCCAGATTGATTTACAGACTTCAGGTTTATCTTTTCTAATCATTCATGTTCCCATTTGTAAACCTGAACCATGAATTACAGAGTTTTCAGAGGAAGAGGCAAACACGATGGTTTTGATCTTTCTCTCTGCTTTTGCCTCTTCCTTTGGACCTCATAAATAAATGGTCCTTAACTAAATTGTGTTTCTAAAATGCATGAAATGAGGAAAAGCCCATATTTTTATTTGTCTTGGTGTGGGGTCATGTGGCCCTTTCTATCTTAATGTACAATTGGAATTACTTTTTGGATTTGTTAGCACATCAAAAGTTAATCTAGAAACCGTGTGTAAAACATGGAAATGGATGATTATCAGCCACCAAAACGGCTTTATCTGAGGAAAACCTGCCCCTTTTCTGCAACTTCCTCATTTTAGATGTTTATTACAATAAGACTTTATCTGCCTGGCTCCGTATTTTTAAAGTATTGATGTAAAGACCTCAGAACCAGTTCAATCCTGAGTTATTTAATGTTACCCACAGCTTTTTCTAAGCTCAATTAAAGCCCAGCTAAGGGCAGGATGATAAGCACATATAGATTCTTTTAATATGAGCCTGTATATTTACTTTGGGCATGAAGCAATCTGCCTTCACCTGCACTTGAGACCTGCTGTGTACAAATCTCAGCCTGTGCTGCTGCTGCTGCTGCTCTGCAAGGGCCCAAATGTGCACTGAGGGCGTTCTCAGAGTGAAAAACCAGGGCACAGAGCTCCCTGAACCCTTGATTTGCCATGCTCTGTCCCCACAGCTCTGTGCTGTCGGAATTCAGGGGTTTCCACAAGACAATTTCAGCAGAGAACAACTCAAACCCCACCTCTGGCAGTGCCTTTGCTGCAGCCAAACTCCAGGAATTCTTCCCAGTGTTTCCTGGAGCTGCCTCATCCTCCAGGCTTCCAGCAAATCTTAAATGTGTGCTCGGGCCCTGGCTTTCAGACTGAATTTGTCAGGAAGAGATTTGCTGCTGCATTATCTTAATTCTACACAATTAAGAGGTTTCTGAACTGGGGTTTCATCATTTAGGGAGAAATACACCGTGGGTGTCTCACAGATGGGAGAGTCCCTGATTCCTTCTGATGCCATGAGGCTTTTTATACATACCCCCTCTATATACTCTTTTGTATCACTTTTATGTATTCTTAAGGGCCTTTTAGCCCACACACTTCTCATTCTTCAGCTTTGAGAACCAGCACAGAGCCAATATTCCCTTAAGCCAGGAGACCAAACATCTCAGAAGCCTCAGACACCGAGGGCTTCTCTGGAACACATTTTGTAACCTGAGCTAGGCCTGGCCAGGGGGGGAAAGTTCCTCAGGGAGGGGGGTTCACTCAGCCTCTCATTGGGGAATCTTTGATAGATTTGCTAATTGGTAAAGTTTTTAATTTTATACCCAAACGATTGTGGGTGTGCATTTGGGGGTGCATTTGGGTGTGCATTTGGGGGTGCATTTGGATGTGCATTCCAGCGTGCTCCACCTGCACAGGGTGCACCAAGGATCCTTAAAATAAACACCGAGGTAAAATCCCTTTTTTCCCCTCTCACTGTGTTTGGCTCTCAATTTTAAGACCAAGAGAAGGCATCACTTCGTGCTCTGGTGTGGTGGAAATTCCATCAAAACCAGTCCCGAGGTTTTCCTCGCTTCACCTGGCTCCACTGCGAGTCAAAGCCCAGCCTACCTGTCTGGTTTTGCACTATCAGCTCAGAGGCTGTCAGATATTACTAAGCACTTCAGCAGCAGGGAGGATGTCCCAGAGTAGGGCTGGGACTCAGCAGTAATTCAGATATGCAAAATGTGGCTGAACAATGCCCTTGTGCCTGAGAACAGAGTAGGTTGGGGCTATTTCGGAGGGCAGACAGGCACATCCCTTAATTCTTTCCACTCCGCTTGCTCTGGGGTTTGCTTCTCTTTTGGTTTTTGGACCAGTCTTTGAAGCAGAGCGAGTACAATTAAGCATTCATCTGATTAATCTGTGTTTTCCCTCTAAATGCAGTTTGGTGTTTCGTGGAATGGTTCACAGAATGGATCTGTTCCCAAGAGGTGCCTGAAACACCTGAAAGCATAAAATTCCTTTAGTAGAAATTCTGGCCAAAAAAACCCACCAGATCCTGCCTTGGTCTTTTTATGGGAAGGGAAATTTGTGAGAGCAAATTTTTTGGTAGTTCAGTGACTACAAACTGAGCAGCGAGATGGGAATGGCGAGATCCTGACCTCACTGTGCAGCTCCAACAAATATTGCTCTGGGAATGGAGCTCCTAAGTTGGTGTGAATTGTGAAAATTGATCCCAGGGGTCTGATTTTTAGAGGGAAGAGGGCTGTGTTCATGCTGTGCGTGGGTAATGGTGCTGTCATTAATGCCAGAAACCTCTCCAGGCTCCCGTGGCCTTCCTTCAGCTTTGCAGCTATTTCAGCTGCTTCTCCTCGGGTAGGAAGAGTTGTATTTTGATAAAAACAAAACAGAAAAACAAAAAAAAAAAAGGGGTTTCTTTTTCAAATGAAGGACGTCCTGGCTTAATGAGGCTTGAAGTGTTTACAGGTGTTTCCTCACAAGTTCAAATTTAGTGGCCCCGGGGAGTTGAGATTCTCACAAGGCAGGAGCAAACACTCAAATGTGGGGTTTTTGGAAGGGTTGCACATTTAAAGGGCCAGGCAGGCATGGCCTGGGGGCCGGTTTGGCCGTGTGGAGACAAAAGTTGTGCCCCTCTGAAGCAGCAGAATGTGAGGGAAAAATCATCCTTAGCGCCACAAGAGGTCAAAACCTTCCTCAGAGACCCTTTGCTGCTGTCCAACCTTCTGCCCTGATTTTGCAAATCTGTGGTGAGAAGCCCACGAGGGGCAGGTCCCACCTTTGACTGCTCAAACCCATCCTGGTGGCACATTTTTTAACGCAGAACATCTCCCAGGGCTCGCTGCCCTCGGAGGAGCTGCTGAGCACGGCGAAGGAGGAGAAGAAGAAGAAGAAGAAGGAGAGCAGAGAGCAAAGGGAAAATGTAGAAGTGGCTGTGGTTGGAGGATGTGGTGATGTCACCGGGCTCAGCGGGAACACGGCGCTTTTAAAAAGCCGAAAGAAACATCCTGACCCTCACTTGTCACATCCCCACCCAGGACTCTCACACACACACACAGAGCCGAGTCATCTTCAGCCGAGAGAGGGGAAAAAATCTCCATCCCACCAGAGAACATGCACTGGCAAAAATGTAAGTGAGCTCTGATTTGCTTTTCCTACCTCTGGTGGCAGCGGAGGGTTGAGATGGATAAGTCAGCAGAGAGTGGCAGGGGAGGTGATGCTCGGGGATGGCTCGGGAGAGGCAGATGCTGAGGTGTGATGCTCATTTTCCAGCAGGGATATGAGCTCAGGGCTGCTTTGTTGGCTTTCATCACTATGAATCAAGTGGAAGACTATGATTCATAAAAACAACAACAGGATGCAGGTATTATATCAAAGGTTACGGTGGTTACATAGCAGAAAATTTTCCTTTTGAAAAGTGAAACCTGTGAGAAATCTTATTTCTGTGCCTTTTTTTTTTTTCTTTTTTTTGATGTGCACTCCTTTCAGCTAATAAAAAAGATAAGGAACAAAGCAGTTGAGGGCAATACAGTTATGACTTTACAGGAAATCAGTTTTCTTGTTTTCAAGATAATTTCACTCCTCTGGGCCCACCTTTGCTCGAGTAGTTTACTGATCATGCTCCAGGTAGGTGTTTGCTCCTTGCAAGGTTTTCATTCTCACTCTTATCACCATCATATCTCATTTGTCATCAGTAGGTGATGCTCATTTTGGCAACTGTGCTGCCACCCTTTGCCTCTCACGCTGCTGTTCCATGAACACAGAATGGTACAACACACCTGAGCGGAAAAATTCATTTCTGAAACCCTTGCCAGTGACTTATCTGACATTATTCATCTTTTTATCACAGCCTGTAGGTTGTTTCACTACACCTAGTAAACCAGCCATGTGCCTTTGTGAGCTTTGAAACGCTTCCTCTGGTTTTTTTCCTGCTTTCTTTCTTTTCAGCTGAACATTTTGGAAGCTCGGATGTGCATTTGGGAAGTTTTATTTCTGTTTCCCCCTTCATCCTGTGCAGTTTTCAGGATCAGTAGGGAGAAGATGTGGGAAACACTGCGAGATGATCACATCCAAATCCTGATTCTAATCTTCCGTCTCAGAAATCCATGAATGGTTTACTTGGGTTGGGTTTTTTATTCCTGCAGTGACAAAGCAATGCCAGCAACGATGCTTTAGGTAGGAGGGAATTGGGAGCTGAATTGGTGCTTTTATTTTGCTTTCTTTCTTTGACACCTGCAGTGCTCAAAGGGAAGCAGGAATTCCAAGTCAAATTACGCCTGCCATTCCCTAATGATGATCTGTACACAACTCCTGGCCGGAGTTCTCTGAGCTTGTTAATCCTTGAATCTTCTTCCTCTCGTAGCAATGTCAGAATTCCTTTTTCCCAGCACGGAATTGTTGGAAATCTTATTAATGCCGCTCTTTCCCGAGCAGTGTGCTGGCTTTGCAGGCAGGAGGGGTGTCCTGGAGACCCCCTGTGTGACCCCTGGGGTCAGTGCAGGTATCCAGGTGCCGGATCCCGCAGGTTTCGGTGGAAGCTGGAGTTCCCAGCAGCTCTGTGGGTCCCCGCTCGGTGTCACCTCTGCTTCCTGGCAGTGTGACCAGCTGTGACCTCACGCTTCCTGCACCACCTGCTCGGGGCCACCTGTGACCCCATGGATGTTCCCGTGGCCACATGGGACCCGTGGCCCTGCTCTGGGGCGTGAATCGGTGCAGAGGCAGCTCAGGTGACCTGGGAACTTTCCAAACCGAAACCCCGAGCTCTGACTCACTTGGTGCTGACAACACCAAGACTTTGGGTTCAGTCCCTGTACAGGCCACTCACTTCAGAGCTGGGTGATCCTTGTGGGTCCCTCCCAGCCCAGAAAATTCTGTGAGTCTGTGAAAACCCAAAAGTGACACGAGAACTCCCTCAAGCAGCAGGTGTGACCTCACCTGGGGGCATTTCTCAGGGCACATCTCAAGGGTGGTTTCCTGCTCCTCCAGGGGACATTCCTGCAGGGACACAAGGCAAGATGGGACACTTTACCCCATGGCTGGAGGCTCTTGCTGTGCAGGGAGCCTCGCCTGGCCGGCCCTGCAGGCTGGGAATGTTCCCCAGGGTCACGGCACCGTGACTCCTCTGCAGGACTGGGGCCCTGGGCTTCCGCTCGCAAAACCCCGAGGGTGGCTCAGCCCGAAAGCCTCCCCTCCCACGGCTCAGGAGAAGTGACTGGTCGGGGCTCCCCAGGATTCTGCTGAACGGGAGCGGGCCCAGCAGCCCCTCAGGGATGGGAAATTCATGGGCAGCACCAGCTATTTCCTCTGAATTTGTTTTTGTTGTTACCTCCGCGGCGAGTTTTTTGAAAACAACCCGAACGTGCCTTTCGTACAAACGGTTTCTGCTCCGAAAAGCGTGGAAGCAGGTTGGGCTTCGTGATCTCAAAGCTCTTTTCCAGCCTCATTAATTCTAATTCTGCAAGAATCTCCTATTTAGGTGCTGGTTTTGCCCATGTCCAAGGTTCTTTTTTGGGGTGCTCAGCTCCTGTTGCAGTCACGGGCCGAGATTCAGCTGCCCAGATTCCCTTCCCCACCAAGAGATGTGAATCCACACCTCTGCAAATCCCTTCCCAAAGGCTTTTAAGGTGAACAGAAAAGCTTCTTCTGCCCACAACAGATGTGGGGCTGCACAGAGGCTCCCTGAAAGTATCAGCTAATGAGACTGAGAGGTGAAACTGCAACATTCTGCACCTTGTGAGTGATAATTTTGGTAAAACCCCACCGGGAAAGAGGGATAGCACAAAAGCTGAGCCCATCCATGCTTTGCAAAGCAGGTGTCAAACTCTACGAATGACCACAGCAGCAATTAAATGGAAAGCTCTCATTACTAAAATGGAAAGAGTATTATGGGCTGGGAGGAATTAGGACCTGAGGGTGAGACTCATGGTTAAAGACACTTTCTGTCTATCTCAGCTTCCCCTTTGCACCAGGGCTTCTCTTATTCTGAAACAGAGAATTTTTAGTTGCCCTCACCATGGCCAAGGCATCCAGCTCTCATCTGGCGCTTGGAAGCTTTGATTGTTTTAATTAGAATAATCAGAACAGCAGGGATTGGCCAGCAGTTTGAGCCTCCCCTTGGTTTTTGTTTCTATCCGAGTGGAAAACGCCAAAATCCAGGCTGGGTTTGTTGATCTGCAGTTCCCTTCCTCGTGTGGGAACAGAATGCAGGCTCTGCACAGAGCTCTCCACTCATCCAGATCTCTTTAGGTGTGAAGGAAACCTTTTTTTAAAGGACAGCTGTCAAAAACCATTCCTCAAGGACAGCACAGGGCACACGGATCTGCCTGAATCCAGGGCTCATTTTGACTCCTGGAAAATCTCCCAACAGCAGGTGGACACCCAAAGATTAAGGGAAATTTGGTTTGTGTCAAATGCACAAAAAAAAATCTGTGTCCAGCCCTTCAGATGGGCCTGGATGTGCAAACCTGGGATGCATCCTTCAGGATGGAAAAGCTGCTGATGGATAACGAAGCAAGAAATGGCCAAATGGAGCTAATATAAACATTTTCTGAGCTGTTTCATGGTTTATTTGGCACTGATGAGGTTATTAACTCTCAGGACCAGCCAGGGAATTATCAGTCAGGTGGGTGTTAATTAATTTAGGTCGGGTACCAGGGACCTGGTGCTCACCAGCCACCCGAGCCTGAGGCCACCAACAGAACTGATTCAGGTGGATCTTGGCAGAAAGAGCTGGATTTTTGTTCCAGGGGCTGGAGCTGCAGGTGGGGCCTGTCAGTGTTTCACCTTTAACTGTTGGTTGGATCAATTAAAATGTTAATTAAAACAGGGACACACCCCCAAGGCTGCTGAGGGGTAGGGATGGAGTTGAAATGAAGATTTCTCCTGAGTGACTCCCTCCTGTCGTGTCACTATCCGGGATTTTGGGCGATTAAATGCATTTCAGTGCTTTGTTTCCCTGCCCTGGACTGACCACAGAACAGAGGTAAAGATCACCCTGGGTTTTTTGGAGGGAAACTGTGAAATTAGCCAGGAAATAACGACAGGATCACGACCAATGTTGAGTCCTTTGCAATGGGCACCGATGTAAAAAGGTTTTGATTTGACTCTAAGCATCCAAGCCTCTGAAACTGAGCCTCTTTCTTCTTTTTATTAGCCAGAGTTCACTGGGTCTGATAAAAACATGATCTGGCCTCCAATATCCAAGCCATTAACTCGGGAGTTTGCGAATTGAAATCCAAATTTTCCTTGCTATTCGCGGTCGGTGATCGCTTTTTGGTGCGAGTGCAAACAAGAGAAACGTTTCTATTGTGTTCCTTTCCAATTATTTATTGCGCTGGAGGTGAAAGGAGAGAAAAAAGGGGAAAAATATTTGCAGTGTTAACGCCGATCACTCGATAAGCTTATCACGCGTCAGCGCGCGAGCACAGAAATCTCCTGGAACAGGGACCAGAGTGACGCTCGCTGCTGCAGGCAGGGACTGGGGCAGGATTCAGCAGGGCATTTCAAACCGAAATCTGCCTGCTGGGAAGTGCCTCTGCCTTGGCTGGAAGGGTGAAGGCTGAAACCGAGCTGCAGCTCGTGTGTGAGCGGAGGCCAGCGCCGCTGGGGTGAAGTTTAGTGATCTGAAACTCGGCACGCTTCGGTGCCTGCGCCCTTCCAGCAGCTGTTGTACTGCTCTCTTCCCTCCAGTTGCAGTGATGGTTGAACCAAAATGTAGGGCAGGAGGGAGGTTTAATTTTTTGGTGATGCCTTGACGTGTTTTCTCCGCCTGGCCTTTTGCTCGGGTCAATATTTCATCGATATTATTGAGAGTCAGGGGTGTGTGTCTGCATCAAGTGAGGGTGTCAGATCCCACAGAACAGGGGTGTGTGTCTGCATCGAGGCTGTGAGATCCCACAGAACAGGGATCTGTATCTGCATCGAGGCTGTGAGATCGAC
>VZTH01019068.1:27040-53794 GCA_013397815.1 Aleadryas rufinucha
TGAGGGTGACAGATCCCACAGAACAGGGGTCTGTATCTGCATCAAGTGAGGGTGACAGATCCCACAGAACAGGGGTCTGTATCTGCATCAAGTGAGGGTGACAGATCCCACAGAACAGGGGTGTGTCTCTGCATCAGTTGAGGGTGACAGATCCCACAGAACAGGGGTCTGTATCTGCATCAAGTGAGGGTGACAGATCCCACAGAACAGGGGTCTGTATCTGCATCAAGTGAGGGTGACAGATCCCACAGAACAGGGGTGTGTGTCTGCATCAAGTGAGGGTGACAGATCCCACAGAACAGGGGTGTGTATCTGCATCAATTGAGGGTGACAGATCCCACAGAACAGGGCTCTGTATCTGCATCGATTGAGGCTGACAGATCCCACAGAACAGGGGTGTGTGTCTGCATCAATTGAGGGTGACAGATCCCACAGAACAGGGGTGTGTATCTGCATCAATTGAGGCTGACAGATCCCTCAATTTAACCTTTTTTGGTGCAGTTTGGGCACTTCCAGGCCGATTGCAGCGCGGTCTGGAGTCCAACATCTTCCTGCTGTTGTCAATGGACATTTAGAGGCGAAGGACTGCTGCACTTGGTGCCTTTCCAGCAGCTCTGGTGTTCAGCAGCCACTTCTAAAGATTGCTCACAAGCCTTGGAGGTTTTTGTGGACTTTTAGCAAACAGAGCAGGTGATAACATTGATGGAAGCACTGGGGCTGAGCACACACCAGGGGCTGGGGAGGCAGCGGGGCAAAAGCACTGAAAGGAGCCCAAAGGAGATGTAGGAACCACTGCAAAGCTTCCCAATGGTTGGGTTTGGATTCCTTCTCTCCTTCCTTGGCTTGAGGTGCCTCAAACTGCCCCAGGTTCACAGGGCAGGTGCCCATCAAAATGTGCCTCCTGAGGAACAGCATCTGGGTGTTCTGTGGTGCTGGAATGGCAGGAGAAGCCAGGAGGACACTGCTGCTGCTCCTTTGATTTTATGGGATGGAACTTGGGCTCTCATGACTTAAATGAGAATATAATGGAATCTTCATCCAAGGCAGCTTCATAAATTCGTTAAAACCTTTGTATAAGGCCTTGCAGATGACTGAATCCAGGTTCTTCCTTTACAAGGATATTTTAATTGCCATTATTCCTCCAATAATATTCATAAATGACCGTGTATCTTTATCTCGATGAGGAATCTCACCCCAGAGCCACTTTGCTGTGCTCTGTCTGTGCTGCTCAGACCCCACACGCCCCTGAGCAGTGGAAAAGCAGCTGTGCTCACATTATTTTTATTTCTGGAGGTCAGGTTGGGGGAACCGAAATATGATCTGCAGACTTTGGTTTTTAAATGTTTTTTTTTTCTCTTTATTTTTTCTTTTTTTTTTTTTTTTTTTTTGGGTTCTTCGGTTCGCNTTTTTTTTTTGGGTTACTCTGCTTGCACCGGAAACTCTGAATAGGTATATTTGTCAGCTTTTACAGTAAATTTCTTCTTTCCCATCCCCCAAACCTGGAGCCAGAAACCACCATCCTTCCCCACCCTAATTCTGCAGGGAGGCCCTTCGGTGAGTTGGGGATGAGCTGCTCCCCAAAATGTTCATTTCTGCCTCTCAAGCAGCTCTGGCACAGCTCAGATTTGAGGATTTGATGTTTTCAGGCAGCACCAAGAACACCAGAACTCTTTATTTATTATTTGCACTCGAATAAATTAATACCAATTACATTTAAAAAGCGAAACGTGAGTTGCATTAAAAGCCCTCGTATGGAGAATTAAAGTGACCATTATTCTCTTTAAAACCTTCCTTTCCAAAGCCACAGGATTCATAGGAATGCAAGAATCCTGATTTAAAGTGCCACAAAGGATGTCCACAGAAAGCAAAGGTAGAGCAGGCAAAGGCTGGAAATTCATCTTTGCTTCAACTACTGTTTTAAAGCAAAATATTTCCTTAAGGTGCATAACAAAGACAACATTTCGGTGCATAAATGTAGTTCTGTCTGGTCCCAAAAGCATTTCCCAATCAAGATTTCATAATTAAATTATGTGTAATGGTTCAGAAAGAGTTCATAAAAGAGCCAAGCTGAAGGGAAAAAGGAGTTTTGAAAAAGAAATCAGAGCAGGAACGTTTATTCTGTGAAGTAATTTTTGAGGTGGATTTACAATCTCTGTATTTAGAACTCCGTTCTTCTCCTCCCAGAAAGGTGCAACAGAAACATCTGAGTGTGCCCAGAATTAAATGGAGCTGGGAGAGATGCTCTGAGGTGAAATGATTCAATCCTGTAGAATGCAAACCTAAATAAACGCTCCCGGCGTGGAATAATCGCTTGAAATTCAGATTTGAGCTGGATGCCCACCTGCACTTCACAGCACCAAAGGCCAGTTGCGATCTTTAAAAATGGAAAACTTATCAGCTGGAGTGTTTGCACACCAAAGTGCAGTGAAAAGGGGCAGGCAGCCACCGCTGCTATCGGTGGCTTTCCAAACACCGGGCTTTGATATCCCCTGGTTTCCTTCTGCTATCGATCCCCTCCGAACACTCCACGTAAAATATGAGTTGTTAATGCTGGCCCTGGCAGAAGTGTGCTTCCCCTGCTCTCACTGCTCACACGGGTTTCGGAGAGGCCTTTGGAGCTGGCTGGAAACTTAATTCTTCAAAGTGGAACAGAATTTAGGAGGTTTTTGGGTGTAAGATCTGTGTTGTCACCCATTTATCAACCTCCTGGCCAGGCTATGAGCAAAATTTGTTTGGAGCTGAAGCACAACTCTGGTCTAAGTTGGGGCTTCAGCACCTGCCTGATCTCAAAATGAGGTATTTAAGTCCAACTAATGATGTTTAAATGGTTTTCCAAACGAGGGTGCTTTCCTATTTTGGGCTGCATTTACACCTGGTGCCTAACCAGTGAATGTATTTCTTTTAAACATCTGATCTCTACTTTTTTATGTCCCTGCCTGGCCAGCAATTCTGGTTTGTCACCTGCAGGGTGTATTCGGTCTGATTTTCCTTTTGGGACTGTGCAAAGCTGCTCTCTGCAGGTCAGTGGCACTGAGGGACACAAAGGAGGAATAAAATAAATTAAAGCTGGTACAGCCACGGGGCTGCTGTGGAGATTTGGGCTCCCTGAAAGGAAAATAAAAGTCACCTGCATATTTTTTTTTTAAATGCTTTTTCTCAGCTTCTGGCCCAGACCAGCAGCCACAGCCTCGCCCCTACCAAGGTGTCCGTGTGAAGGAGCCGGTGAAGGAGCTGCTGAAGAGGAAAAGGGGGAATGTCCATAATTCCAGTGCTGCTGCAGCCACCACGGTAGGAGAAAAAAAAACCCCCAAACACAGGAGGAAAATCCTCCCTCGGGGAGCTCAGTGATTGCCCAGCCCCTGCAATGCTTTGGCAGAGAAAGAAACCTTTGCATCTCTGAAGCATTTTGGAGGTGTTACTTGGCAGTGCCATTAAGATCTCCTTAGCTGGGGTGGTTTTAGCGTGCTGAGCACCTCCCATCCCTTAATGGAAAGGGGAAAGTGCTCTGCACTCGGCAGGAGCCGATTCCTAGGGCCAGAAAGGGGCTTGGAAGGGAGGCAGCGTGTTCAGGAATCAAAAAGGGACCAGCCAGAGCCATCCCTGGCTGTTTGCTGCTTGGTCTCAGCCTGCATCTGCCCTCCCAGGAGGCAGCAGCTTGGCTGGCTCCTCTCTGAGGGAGAATTCCCTTTGCTACACGAGGTTTAAGCACACTTTGAGGTCCCCTTGAGCCGAGGGGATGTTGCGGGCGTTCGGGGTGGGGTGTCCTGGCTGCCAGGCTCAGTTCTTCTGGCCCTTGTGTGGGGTGGGAGGATTCAGACCCTGACACTGATAACCAGCTGATAATAAAGCCTGATATGTCCCTCAGTGCTTCTCTAAGGGATGGAATTTAATGCTGATGGGCTTCACCTCTGATTTTTTATTATTTTTTTTCTTCTCTCTTCCAGGTTGTTTTGCCCCATCAGCCACTCCCTTCCTACTCACCCATGGGTAAGGTATCCCTGACTCTCTGTGACTCTCCAGGGAAGGCTGGGCTGGGCTGGGCTTTAATCCTGTCCTCTTTTCCAGGCCAGCCTTGCATTGACATGGACGCTGCTGCCCCTGCCCTGCCTGGCCCAGATGAAGGAGCTCTGGCCTCGGGCTGGATCTCCCAGCCCTCTGCCACCTCCCTGCAGCCCCTGGCCCAGTGGAGCCCTTACCCTGACTACGTGTCCCACGAGGCTGGCAGCTGTCCCTACACTGCAGACATGTATGTCCAGCCCATGTGTCCCAGCTACACCCTGGTGGGACCCTCCTCTGTCCTCACTTACACCTCTCAGCCTCTCATCACCAATTTTGCAGTAAGTCACAAACACCAAGCTGGCAATGATGTTAATTCCCACCTTCTAGCAAGAGCTGTGGGGTGTAGTTAGTGTGATTTATTTAATTAGTATAATGCTGTGTGTCTTTGCATCCATGCCATGTAGTCTCCTGGGCAGTGATATGGTTTGAGCAGGGCAAAAAGCTGTGGTTGTGCTGGAATCAGGCAAAATTCACAGCCTTTTCCCCAGCTCTCTTCACTCTTCCAGGCTGAGCAGGGATTTTTCACTCTTTATTTCCAAGCTTAAAATAAAAAAAAATTGTAAATGGAATTGTAAATTGTGAATGGTTGCAGGAAACACATCGACCAGGTGAGGCAGGAAGGATGACTTGGCAATAAATTTCTCCAAAGCTGCTGTTTAAGGATAAAAGAGCAAGGTCAAAACACGTAAAGACCGCAGAATATTTGGCTTCAGGCCAGATAAAAATCTGCTTGGCTGACACAAGATGATCTGGTCCCCTTTAGAGGGGAAGGGCAGAGAGTTCTGTTCCAACAGACCTCAGGCAGCTGATTTTCCTTTCCCTGCTTCGCTTTGGCTGCCCAGGCACACCCAGCAAATCCCCCAAAGGCCATTCCTGTGTCCTTGTGGCCCTCACTGCTGAGGAAGGGCCGTGGGATGGGTTTGGGATGTGGCTCTGCCTGGGCTGTTCCAGAGGCCACAGGGAGCTGCCTTCAGCCTTGGTGGCAGCAGAGCTGGCACTGTGCAGAGGGCAGTTTCCAGCTCAGGGTGTTGCAGGGTCACAGAGAGTGGGAATGGGAACAGAAAGCTGGAGGGATGTGGATGCTAAAAAGTTTTAGCAGAGAAACTTTCCAGCTTCCTGCAGCATCTTGTGAGGCTGCAGCATTCATGAGAGCTCTGCCTTTCCCACGAAAACTATTAGAAACAATGATATGGGTTTTGTAAACCAACTTTGCTATCTCACACCTGCAGTTGTTTGTAGGATTGTTGTAATACTGACTAGAGAAATATTTTGGAATGGGTGTTGGGAGAACTGACCAATCACTTCAGGAGGTGGACGGCTTAAGGCCCAATGACCTTATACCATGCTAGAATACTAATGTCTAAGACTAGTTGAATTAATTAAATAATGACACTTCTTCTTCACCTTTCTTCCTGCTCCAAATCTGTGTTGGTTCTCTCTCCGTGCTCGCTACTACTGTGACAGAGGGAGCCTGAGTTGAGCTCAGGATGAGGGAAAAACCTGCTTTTTGGTTTGACCTGGACACAGGAAAAGTGTCACCCTCAGTGCAGAGCTTCACCCACAGAGGAAGGATGAGGGATATTAGAAGGGAGATGAGCATCCCCAACCTGCCCTGCATCCTCCCCCTGCCCCACGTGGCCGACTCGCCTCATTCTGTTGCGTTTCTCTCCCTCCCCAGCCCCGAAGCAGCACCCCGGCCGTGGTGCCGCCGCTGGAGGTGACGGAGCAGCAGCCGCCCCTCACCTACTTCCCGTGGGCACAGCCCCTGTCCGCTCTGCCAGCCTCCACCCTGCCGTACCCTGCAGCCTCCCCCTCGCTGCCCGGGCCCCAGCTGGTGCCCGTGCCCATCTCCATTCCCGAGCCAGCCCCGCAGGAGCTGGACGATGCCCGGCGAGCCGTCGGCGCCCTGCCCATCGAGAAGCTGCTCCTGGAAGACGAAGACAACGATACGTACGTTCTAAGCCACGCTCTCTCTGTCGAAGGGCTTTAGGTTGCACATCTTGGGGCTCTGCTCCCCGCCTGCTCCGTGCTCCACCCAGCACCCCGGTGGGGTTTGAGTAGGGAGGGGAAGCCGAGGTGGGGTTGGGGATGGGGGGTTTCAGCGCTCCGTGGTTCGCGTGTCGAGTGAAATTTGCTTTGTCCTGGCGCCCAGCGCGAGGTTCCTCTGCCGTTCCAGCTCCTGCTGCCTCTCCCAGGCAGGGTTTGGAGGCTGCACGCTTGTGCTCAGCACCAGCACGAGGTGACTTTCACCCTCACGGCCTCAAATTGACAGAATCCAGCGTAGCCAAGGCCAGCTGTAGCATTTGGTCAGGGTACGATTGCCTCTAAATTTTGGCAAGACCCAGTTCTGTAGGGCTGCTTTTGTGTAAATGCCTTGTTTGTGTGTCTTTGACCTGTCCAGGGAGGAGCTCCCACCAGATTTAGGCCACTAGAAAATGTTTGGGGGGCCTAAATTGCCCTTTTTCTTTCCTAAATTTTACTGCTCCTTTGGCAATCAGGAAGATGTGAAGTGTAGCTTTGTTCTGCTGGTGCAGGTAGGTGCAGTAGTCTGAAAATAAAGCTGAATTAAATGCCAGAGCAGTCAGAGATCCCTGTCTGCAGAGCAGGAATTCACACCAAGCTGTAACTGGGAGGTCTCACCTCGCCTGCCCCTGGAGCCCAGCCCTGCAGGTGTGGGGCAGTGGGTTGGGGTCATTTTTAGCTGCAGGGTGGGTTTGGACTCTGAAATACCCAAATCTGAGGTGTGGGGCTGATTTAGTGGCTGGCTGGTGACGCTGCCTGTTCTGCCAATGGGCAGATCCCGTCCCACTGAAGTCCCTGGGAGTTTTGTCTGAGTCAGGATTGCAATTCACGGCCCTGTATCAAGAGATCGTTAAAAAAGACAGGGGTTTTCCAGAATCTGGACTGCAGCCCAGCAAGGAATCCATGGCATTACTGTTTTTTGGCAACATTTTCGCTTTTCTGTAGCGTTTGAGTGTGATGTGCTGAGCCAGGGGACTTCAGTGACCTCTCCTTGGAAAGCTCCTCAGGCCCAGGGGTGCACACAGCTCCTTTGTGGCTTTCTGAGCTCCTTTCCTGGAGAATGAGTAGCTTCACTTTTCCCTCTGATGCAGCTGTAAATATTTTGGCTGATGCTCAGGAGTGCCACAGGCAGATCTGTGTCAGGAGATACATCCCCTTGCAACTCTGCTTATTGTTTTCTTGACAAACACGAGGCTCTTGGCTGGTGAACACAATTTCTCTGGGTTTTTCTGCTTTCTAAAGCCCAGGATTTTTTAGATGATTTTATTATTTGCAAGACTAACTGCAAAATAATTTATTGTACTCTTTATTACCTGGAGTCCAGTTGCCACCCAGGCAATATTTCAAGTGGCCTTACAGTTCATGCCTGGGTGAGGTTTGAAAACTCAGGGTGAAAGTCTTAAAGACCTTCCAGGAGTATTTTTTTTATTGGATATTGACAAATGTGGAAGACACGAGCACTAGGTCATGGAAGTGATCATGAAGTTGCTAAAAAGTAGCAGTAGTTCAGGTTTGCATTGAAATTAGTGGCTTATATTTGCAGAAAAACCCAGCAAAGAAATTAATTCAAAGGAGCTTAATTCACCACTGCTTCCTCCAGTTTTATAAAGCCCAGAGATATTCCCTAGGTAAAACTGGGACAAAGCAGTTGTGAATCAAGCCCGTGGTTGCTCTGATTGCTTTTCAATTCCTTTCACTCCAATGTATGTAAATTCTGTGTGTGAACATAAAGCAAAGATGAAACTGTTTCATCATTTCTTTCTGGGTTGTTCTGGTTAGAAAAAAAAGACAATTCCTTTTTTTTTTTCCAATAAAGATCTACAGTAACTTTGCTATGCCTAGAGTGTTTTATTTCCTATCCACAAGCACTGGTTTAGCAACCAATTAGTTCAATAATATATGCACAGGCTAGAACCAGAGATTAGCTGTCAGGCTTTGTGCTAATTTTGCACATTAAGCAGACTAAGGAGGAATTCCATGATCCAGCTGTGGCCTGGAGGCATTTCCTGCAGCAGTCCTTGCTCCTGCAGCTCAGCTCCAATCACTAGGATCCTCTCCTGGCACCCTTGGGGATGTGTGGGTGTGCAGCCACAGCTAATGCCGAGCTTGACTGGAAATCAGATCGGCCAGAAAATTGTGTTTCCACCTCCTGAAATTGCGAGGGGTGGCTCTGGGGTACAAAATTACCCGAGGAGAGAAACAAATGCCCACCACCTCCTGCCTGGAAAGCATCAAGCGTTGCTGCCTGGAGCAGAATGAAGCCAGGGGTTGGTGTGACTGTGTGTGGGGTGGTCTCCTCCCGTTCCTGGGGGTCGGAATTTCCTGGCAAGTAGGACCTGGGGGAATGGAAGTGGCTCCAGCCAGAGCCAGATGACCAAAGTGAAGCAGAGAAGTGTTCTCCCCATCACTAAGGGCCACCATGGGCTGTGACAACTCTTTGTCTCATGCAAAATGTAAGGACTGGGTCCCTCTCCCCGGGAGCTGTGACAAAGATTAGGGTTCAACAGGCTGATTACAAATATATCAATTAGGGAGTGCTGGTCACCCCGGATGGTGAGGCCTCACCAACACACCCGGGGCTGCACCGCCCCAAAAAGCGATGTGCACATCCAATTCCCCAAAGTGGGAACTGTGGAGGACTTTGCCACCTCCCAGCGGCGAATCTCAGCCGAGAGAAGGTGCTGGAGTGGGAAGGAGGCAGCATGGCAAGGCTCAGGAGTGCTGAGGGCTCCTGGCCGCTGCGGCCGTTCCAGGTAGGAAGCCCTTCCCGTGGCAATGGGAGATTTCGGGGCTCACGGGCCCGGATTTGCGGAACCCCGGGCGTGAAACCCCCAAAGTGGCAGCGCTACCCTGTGAAAGTGTTTGCTCCCGGGGCGGTTGGTGGCCCGGCAGTGATCGGTGTCTCTATTTGCTGTCTTAGAATTCTGCATATTTATGCAGCTAAAGGCCTGAGGGCCCACACGCTGGCAGCCGCAGAGCGCATGAAACCCCTGAGGAGGCTCGATGCCAGGGAGCACAGAGGAAAGGTAAAAAAGGGGTCCCTGTCTCCTGCAGACAGCAGGGTTTGGGGTGGGAACGGGCTTGGCATTGATGCCATGATGCTTTTTTTGCTTTTTATATATCCCCCCTCTATATACTCTTTTGTATCACTTNTGCACGGGGTGCACCAAGCATCCTTAAAATAAACACCGAGGTAAAATCCCTTTTCCCCCTCTAACCGTGTTTGGCTCTCGATTTTAAGACCAAGGGAAGGCATCAGCATGGCTGAGAGAAAGAAACCCTAAAAAATCCAGCTCTGCCCCTCTGTTCCTACAAGGAAATCTCGGCACTGAGAGCTGCCCCTGGCAGCATCGTAAAATTAAGTGGCATGATCATAAAGTGAAGTGGGATGAGAACAAGCCCATTCTTTTTTCAGCCCATGATTGATGGAGTGAAGTGAGAAAACACCAGTCCAGCAAAATATTTGTGTGTTGGCATCAGCCTCCGAGGCTGAAGGTTTTACAGCCAACTGGCTTGTTCTGTACCTGATGCAATCGGGGCTTCAAAAATGCTGGGTTTGGGTGGTTGTCCCAATTAATGGCTAAAGAATACTAGAGGGAGTCCAGCAAGGGCTGGGACACGTCCCCATCTCACGGTGCCATGTGGGATTCCAACCCACCCTGCGAGCTGTGCTCGTTATGGCACCGCAACGCTCGGGATTTCCGACATCGCTGTGAACCGCACAAACCCACCCCTGTCCCCACTCCCTGCTCGATGCCAGCAGCTGCTGCCAGGCTCCCCCGTTTGCCTGAGCTGACTCTCACAGGTGTCTGTGCTGCTGTTGCAGACCCCTCTGCTGGTGGCTGTCACCGCCAGGCAGGAGGCCATCGTCCACGACCTGATCCGGGCAGGAGCAGACGTCAACGCCGTGGACAACAAAGGGCAGTCAGCTTTGCACCTTGCTGCGACATATGGCTATGCCCAGGTCCTCCAGGTAGGAGAAGTTTTATGGCTTCAATTGCTGGCTGTATAAAACCACAATAAAGTGTTGGTGTCGGTGGTTTTAAATAAAGGCAAGGTGTCAGCGAGCGATGGAGGCTGAGCAAAGGCTGCTTGTGCCAGGAATTAACTTCCCAGGGCGGCTTTATTCCTGGTTTAGGAGTGTGCTTGCAGCCTGCTGTTGCAGAGGGGAATTCTTGAGTGGCTCTGTGGGGTAAAAATGGGTTATTTCTGCAGATCCCAGCTCTAAATCTGCTGGTGGCAGCCCCCAGTGTGGTACAGCACTGGAGAGGGTTCCCCAGCCACGAGGTGTGAGGAGAGGGAGCTCTAAAACCCCTCCCTGAGGTCAGTGTCATCCAGACAGGAGCAAAAATTGTGTCCAGACTCAAACCAGCAGAGGAGAGAACAGATGTGACCCTGCAGACAGGGATGGCACAGGCACAGTGTTCACAATGAGGCACATTTTCCAGATTTTCCCTCAAAACCTGACTTATACCAGCAGATCCCTGTTGCTTCATGGATTTCTCTGCAGACAGGGACTGCACCTAAGCTCTGTGCCAGCCCTGGGCAGCAAACCAGCACTTTAAAAAAAGGCCCTGTGGGAATTTTGGGAAGGGATTCCGCAGCAGGGATTAGCACAGTGTGCATCTTAAACGCTTCACTGTTGGCCACAAAATGGAATTAATACAAAAAGCTGGCCTCGAGTTGTGTCAGGGCAGAGTTTGGTGGGTGCTGCTGAGTTCCCTGAGGGCAGGGGACGGGGATGAGGTGCCAGGGGACACTGGTGAGGTACCAGAGGACAGGGATGAGGTCCCAGGGGACAGGGATGAGGTACCAGAGGACAGGAGTGAGGTCCCAGAGGACAGGGATGTGGTACCAGGGGACAGGGGTGAGGTACCAGGGGAACTGGTGAGGTACCAGAGGACAGGGATGAGGTTCCAGGGGATGGGGATGAGGTTNATCAGGGGACAGGGTTGAGGTCCCAGGGGACAGGGATATGGTCCCAGGGGATGGGGATGAGGTACCAGAGGACAGGGATGAGGTGCCAGGGGACAGGGACGAGGTTCCAGGGGACACTGGTGAGGTACCAGGGGACAGGGATGAGGTTCCAGGGGGCAGGGATGTGGTACCAGGGGACAAGGATGAGGTACCAGNGAGTTCAGAGGGGGAAGGGGTGAGGTGCCAGGGGACAGGGATGTGGTACCAGGGGACAAGGATGAGGTCCCAGGGGACAGGGGTGAGGTGCCAGGGTGCCTGCCGTGCTGGCACCACGTCCAGCATTCGTTAGCCGTGCCCGCACGTGCCCGGGCCGAGCCCCGAGCGGGCAGTTAATGTGTAACGTGGCCAGTTCTTTGGAAAACAGGTGTTTCCTGAAGTAGGAAAAAAAAGGCTTTCAATCCAGATGATGCCAACAAAGCCTCTCAGAGTGCCTTGTGGTGGTTTGGATTGCAGGGCTCCTTTGTTTGGTTTTTCTTTTGTGGGTTTCTTTCTTCTTCTTTTTTTTTTTTTGCCCTGACATAAAAAGGGAGAACGGGCACAGACTCGCTCCTGGCTGTGGTCAGAGCCATGAAAAGCTTTATGGTTTATTTGTTTGTTTTATTGGGTGGTTTTTTTTTTTTTCTAATGGATTAACTATCTAATCTCTAATAATCAAGCACCTCAGAGCTAACTGTCAATATTTGATCTGTACATATTTTGTTATTGTCATAAGGAGATAAGTCAAGCCCTAACCGTTCTGGGTGATCTTTCAGCAAGAGAATTCTGTCCTGAGCCTTGTCTGACTTGACACAGATGAGTCACTGCAAAAATTCTCAGCCATTTATGTGAACAACTTGCTTTAGTCAATCAAAAGAATTAAATAAATTATCTGTAGTAATATAGGCAAGAAGCTACTTCGCTCCATCACGTTAAATCCATAATTTTCTTATACCAAAGAGTTTTAAAATATTGATTCTCTGCTAAATCCAAGAAATTCTCCTCTCCAGATCACAACCCTTGGTGTTTCTGTATCCTCATTGCCACAAGCTGAGGGTTTAACTTCACACGCTGCTGCACACTGAAAGCAAAAAGCAAATAAATCCAGCCTGAGAATTGTCAGTGTTGGCAAACTTTTAGCTCATAAAGTTTGGCTACACCTGTCAAGGAGAGATTTTCGTTTGCCCTTGTCAGGGATCACTCAGAGCAAACATGTACTGGTGTCTTGGCCTAATCCAGGGTGAAAGTGAGGAGTCTGGCACTCCTCAGCTGGGGGCAGTGACTGAATTTTATTGTTCTGAACGGGGAATCTCAAAGGATGCTTGGGTGGGAGTCAGGAAACCAGGGCACCTGATCACCTTGAATGGCCCTGTCAGGAAACATTCACAGCACCGAAATCTGGTGTCAAATAGGGGTTAGTTTGTACTTAAATTATCATTATCTAATGTAGTTTGGTTTTAAATGTTGTTAATTTGGGCTGATTTTGGCTTGCACAGGCCTGCTGAGCTAAAATTCTGCATTTCTCTGTTGCCTCCAGGTTATCCTGTCACAGGGTTTCCCTCTGGATTTGGAAATGAAGGATTTTGAAGGTAAAAACCTTTGCACAAGTGTGTTGGATATTTCATTGACTGATGCTCTTTGGTTTTTGGGGTGTGCTGGGAGGCCAGAGCAAGCTCAGCGAATGCCTGGGGGAGAGAGAGTCGGGTCTGTGCACTCAAATATCACAAAATTCAAAGGTGCTGATGGCTCAGGGGGGATTCAATGCAGAATTGGAGCTGAGAACGTGCTGGAACATCCCAAAAAGTGTCCATGGAGCCAGAGAAGGGCTTGTGCCTCAACAGCACCTGCACAGATAGAATAAATGATGGCATAAATGATGGAATAAATGATGGAATAAGTGCTCTCTGTGCCAGCCCTGCCTCCTCTCTGCACATCAGTCTCTTGCTGGCACTGTCCCTCACCTCCATCCACGTTTCTTTTCCAGGCCATACCCCTCTCCACTGTGCTGTCCTGGCCCACAACGCCCTGCTGAGGGATCAGGGCAGCCAGGCACTGACAGAGGAGCAGCACAGGGAGCTCCAGCACCAGAGCAGGGAGCTGGAATCCTGCATCCACCTCCTGGTGCAGACCGGAGCCTCCATCTACAGCCGGGTGAGGATCTGCCCGGTTATCCCCGGGTTTCTCTGGGAATTCTCCCCCATTTGGTGCTCAAAACATAGGACTGGACAAAGAATGAGCTGCTGGCACGAGGGCTGAGCCTGTTCCCCTTCCAAGGGACTGCTGGCAGAGTTAGATGCTGCCTTTTGGAGTTGCTGAAGCAGACACTGGGCACTCACGGGGTCACTGGAGGGAAGGAGATGCTCCCCACCAACTGCAGAGCTGGCCTGGGTTTCCTCTGATGGGTTTATGGGGTATCTCCAGGTTGTCCTGCAGAACATTTCTCATTTGGCTTGGGTTTTTTATATTTTTTTTCCCCCCTCTGTTTTTAAATAGGATGTAAAGAGCAACAAGACAGTTCTTCATTACACAGTGCAGGACGGGAACGTCGTCCTGCTCAGGTACTTCTTGGAGCTGAATGCTTTCAAGTCCAAGGATTTTGTCAACAACAAGGTAATTTTTGTCAGCAACAAGGGGTTTTTTATGGAGGGGAAGAGCGACAGTTGTGAATCTGAACTTCTTTTCAACCCCAAACTGCATTTTGCAGTAAAAAGGCACCAGGAAAGCAGCACCTGGCTCGGACTCTGTCATGAAAAGCAGGGCCCTCTCCCAGCAGGAGCTGACAGAATGAGAAGGAGATAACCAGGGAAAAGAAAGAACATGGGAAGTGGTTTCTTGAGGAGGAACATGAACTTTAGAACGTTGGGCTGAGGACTGAGAAAACAGCCCTGCAGTGATGCAAGGTTGGACAGCAGCAGAGCACTGAGAGGTGGCACTTTAGGGCGGCCAGGTATCGATTCATGTCTCCTGTCAAATGTGCCACCACAGGAAGGACAAAGTTCCTGCTTCTGCCAAGGGACACGGGGATTCTTTCTGCCTTAAATGTTATTTGCACCTTTTCTGGCACAGCCATGCCTGGGTTGGGTAAAGCAAGCTGGGAACCTCCCCGGTGCTGGCCCACGGCTCACCTGGGAGCGGATCCCGAGCAGTGCTGCTATCTCACACGGGCATCAGCTTCACCCTTCCTCCCAAACAAAAATCCTCACATTCCTGGGAGCCTCAGCTGACACATCACTGTCCAGAAGCTTTGGCTCTGGACAGGCTGCCCCCTCTCAGCAGGGCTGAGTTGGTGATTCTGGCTGCTTCCCTCCCTCTGTCCTTCACCCCTGAGGAAGGGGACAGAGCTGGGGGTCCCTGGTTCTCATCTCAGCAGCTGCAGTCTCTCAGCCTTGCTTGTGCTCCCCAGGCTCGTGTCCCTCAGGAAGGAACTGGATTTCTCTGTCAGCTCCGTGGCTCACTGAGGCAGACAAAGGGCAGCTTTGCTTTTCTTACCCCTCCAGATTTCTGTTGGACTGGAGGAACCGTATTTTGGGTTGTGTGTGTGGGTAATGGCACCGAGCCGGTGTTTTTCTGCCCAGTGAAGGACCTTGTGCCTTTTCACTGCATTCCTTCTGTATCTTAAAGACCTTTCAGGCAGGTGAGAGCCTGTCCATGGGAGTCTCTGTTGTCTCTTGATCACAATCCTGGGAGAGCTTCCTCCTGTGATAGCATCACTTGGAGTCTTCAGCCTTGCTGCTGACCTGTCTGGGACACGGAGAAATACGATGGTGAGGTTGTCTGATGCTCAGCCTGGCTTTTTTACCTCTTCCAAGTGTGAAGAAGACAAGGGAACAGCCATGTTTGGGTTTCCATGGCTCATGCACTGCTTGTGGTTGTCTCACTCCAAATCTGTTTCCGTGGGGTTTCCACAACAACAAAAACATTGGTGCCTTGGAGGTGTTTTTCATCTGGAGGATTCCTGGACCCCAAATGTTGGTGCTCTGGACTTTGTCTAAAATAAGACCTATTCAAGTCAACCTGAGGCTTCAAGGTTAGATTGCCTCATTTTCTTAGCCCATGCCTGAATTTGGAAGCTCTCAAGTGCAGATCTTTCCATTTTAACAAGAAATCCTGTAAAGAGCTTGGAACCATCCCTTGACTTTCCGGGATAATAAAATTGACAAGGATCTGCTCGTTCAGGGCTTGTAAAACATGCCTTGCTGTTAAAATCCTGCTGCTTTATTTTCTGCTTCAGCTCTCCCTGACATCTCAGTGGTTAACAGGACCTGCAGATCACATGGATTCATTTTAACAGCTGGAATATTAACACAGGCTGCAATTTGTGTCCGACCATTCCAATGCCATCACAAACCCGTGATTGTTGCTGAGAGGGGAAAAAAAAAAAAACCCAAGCAGCTGCCTCGATGAGACTCTTGCAGCCTAAAAATACCTCGCCTTGTGCGTTTGTTTGTCAGGTTTTTCTCACTTACAGCCGTTACCAGTCATACCTGACCAGACAGGGCACAGATTTCTACACGGTCTGGTGGCACCAGAGCTCCTCTGCACCCCACTGCAGCACCCTCCACCCGTGCCTGGCTTCACAGCCAGCTCTGCCCTTCCCGTGCAAATCCTGCCACTGGAGCCAATCCATGCTTGACCTCGGGAGTTTGCAGCTTCCTGGTGCCTGGGAGTGTTGGAAAAAGGGGGGCAGTGGGGATGTGTGGGGCACAAATGGGGCTGGGGGTGTGGAGCTTTGCGTGGTGGTCCAAGAGGGTGATGTGTTTGGTGTCTGTGATCCAATTTCATGTTTCCCAGTGGGATGTTTGCCTGCCTCTTACACCCTTCTCTTCTTCCAGCAGCTCCCCAGGTCTCTGTTTCCGTGAGGGTGTGATGTAGGGGGTGATTTCAGGGCAGTTTTAGGGGGGATTTCAGAGCAATCCTACATGAGGGTATGATTTAGGGGGGGATTTCTGCAACCAGGGAATGTTCCTGGTTCAGGGTTATTTATCACCTACACCCAAAGTGTCAAAGCCCCCAATTTGTGGTGCTCTAGCAAAGAAAAACATCTAAATCCACAAACCTCCTGCATGGGAGAAACAGAGCAGAGATCCTCCCTCACCTCCTGAGGACAAATCCCATGAGGATTCTTCTCTCATTTCACACCTCCATTTCTAGGATGATTCTGAGGAGACAGCACAGCTCATGAGGGAGTTTATCTGTGGTTTTTACTCCTTTTCCTCCTCCTCCCCCTGCTTTAGGCCCATGGCAACACAGCCCTGCACATGGCAGCTGCTTTGCCTGGTGCCAAGAACCAGCAGGAGATCGTCCAGCTGCTCCTGGAGCACGGGGCAGACCCCAGCATCCGCAATTTGGACAACGACCAGCCAATCCACATGGCCCCTCCTGGGAAAGCTGGGGATCAGGTATGGGATCCACCCTGCTGCTGTCCCCCAACACACCTGCACACCCCAGGGCTGCATGGGTTTCGTGCTTGCAGGTATAAAAATACTCCTGGTGTATTTGGATGTTTATTTAATTGCACGTGTGCATGTAAATAATTGTGTGTGTGAGTGTTTTGGGAGGCTCAGATGGTACTTCCTGAGATTCCACATTTCTTGGCAGGTCAGGCATTTGCTGAAGAAAGGGAAAGTCGCACCTGCATTCGTCTCTTGCCGCAGAAATGCCAGATCCTGAGCGAACTGCAGTTTATGGGACGGCTTCAACTCCAGCTTCTGCCTCCTATAAAAACTGTCAGGGTGGTTCTCCAGCACATCCCTGCTCCTCCAGGCTGAAACCAGGGTGGGATGAGAGCGTTCCTCAACCTGTGGGCCACTCCCAGCACGTCAGACAGCAGAAGATGAGCTTCCAAATGGTTGAAAACTCGATTTTGTTCGCAAAGAACGCGAATGAACCTCCGGCAAGGAGGTGAGCAAATCAAATGGCTGCTACGTAAATAAGTGAATATTCCAAAGAAGTTCAAAGCACAGCCAAGCTCTGGTTTTGGTAGCAGCTGAAACCCTTGGAGGTGACAGAGCAAAAGGTGGCAGTTTGGCTGTAAAAGGTTGAGAAATGCTGCTCTGAGACGCCCCCAAAGTGTGCCTGGGACTGCTGGAAATGCTGAAGCCTCTGGGATGTGCAGTTAGCCCTGATCCCGCTCCCCTGGGAATGCAGGATCCTGAGGGGAGGGGAAAGCCTGGATGGAGAGCTCCAGTCAGCCTGAGGAGGCATCCCTGGCTGGATTTCACCCGAGGGGATGGACACCCAAACCCAAGAGCCCCCCAGGAGGGTCCTGCAAGCTGGAACTCCCCGTTCTCAGCACTTTGGGAGGGCCCTGGAGCAGCTCTCCATGGCCAGGCCGTCACCCCAGCCCGAGAAAAGAAACAGGAGCTGGAAGAACAAGGACATGGGGCAGGTTTGTGTGGCTCCTGAGGGCTTCTCAGAGAAGAGAGAGCTCTAATCCAATCTGAGCCTCCAGCTCTGGTGGCACAGAGCAGCTCTGGAAGCCCCTCAGGTGCGGAGCTGAGCCCTCACCTGTGTGGGACAGAGAATCCCTTTGGGTCTCCAAGAGCTTTTAGGGCAGAGCACCTCTGTGGGTCTGTGCACAGCGGGGTCAGGGTGCCAGGGGTGAGGGCTCTCCTCCCATTCCCACCTGAGAGGGGTTGAACAGATTCTTCCTATAGCGTTTCTGTGAAATGATTTGTGAATTGCTGTGCAATCGGCGTCTCTGCCGGGGCGGGGGGCTGAAGAGGGGTGCCTGAAGGGAGGCAAGGCCATGTTTAGAGAGGCTGTCCCACCCTCAGGGCTCACTCTGAGCTGCGTTTTGGAGGCTTCTCAGCGTTGCACAGGTGCTGTTCTCTGGCAGGGTGAGCAGAGAGATGAAGGGAGAGCCCTTAAATCACTGCAGCCACTTCCTTGAGCAGCCGGCGGCTGCCTCGGTGGCGTGGGATCTCCTGAGGCACTCGCAGGCTTGGAGTGTTTAAACAACTGACACGAACAAAAGCTCTTAAGAAATGCAGAGATCTCGATTTTCCAGCCCTCCTCTCTGTGCTGTTGGGCCATTGCCTCTCTCTACACCGTGTCTGCAATCCTGCCAACACCACTGACAGAGAAGCAGACGTGTATTTGCATGTGTTTGCATAAATTTCCATGTATCTGAGCGCGGGCCAGCTAAAGCCTGTGCTGTATCACTTGGAAGGATGCTATAGCAAGGCCTGAATGGAGAGAGAACTGTGTCAGTGAGTTAGAACCGTGTGGCAAGACAAAATGATGGATAAAATCCCAATCTCTGGAACCTGCCAGCAGCAGAACTGTCGAACTGCGAGCAGCACGGAAAATGTAAAAAGCTTTTTGCCATCTAGAAATGTCTGTGAGGTGGCTGAAGTCCTTTGGCAGAGAGTGAAAAAAAATACAGGAGCTTTCTTTCCCAGAGTGGCTTTTCTCTTTGTTATGTCATCCCTTGGGTGTTTCGTACAAAGCAGTGCCACTGGGAGTCTGGAATCGTCACCATCTCCAGAATATTGGAGGAAAATATTGGGGAAAATACCTTTTTGGGAGGAATGTGGCTCCATTCAAGCATCACCCCGGCAGCTGGTGCTGCTGCTGGGAGCTGCTGGATGAGGTTTGGGTGGGAAGAACCCACGAGAGCCCCAGGATTCCTCCTCTCTGGGCTCAGCTTCCCCAAGCTCAGCCACCAGAGGCCGGCTCTGAAAGCAGCCACAATCCACAGGCTGCTCCTGTTGGCTTTGGACCGGAGCCACCAGACTGTTGGAAGCTGCTGCTTCCCCCTGGGTGTAAAACACCTTTCCTTTACCTAATTCCTGGCCTGGCTGCGAAGAAAATCAATGTAAGGCTCAAACCTGTCCCGAGTGTCTTCTCTGCTGGGGTGATTGAAGCAGTTCACAGTTCACCCCTCAATTTTTTATTGCTGTTTCTGGGGAAATGCAACTTCTCCAAGCTCAGCACTGCTGGCAGCGTGTGATATCCCTTTATTTGCACAGTTTATCTCTTCCTACCTGTGGCTTTGGATAAGTTGCTCGTAACAAAGGCTCGTTATCACCAAACAAACGCTCTGAAGTGGCACCCTAGGAAAGCTGTCAGTCGGCTGGCAAGCGAAGCTTTTAGATCAAACTCTGGGGTAGGGAAGCTGAAAATAAGAACCTTTTCTTTTCTCTGTAACTGTGGGTAACTTCTGGAGTTATTCGTGGCTTTGTAAGCACGAGATGATCCTCGGGTCTGTGTTCATAAAGGCTGGCAGGGCTTCACCTGGCAGGGACAGCTTTCAGCAGGGCTCTGCCAGCTCTCTTTTAGGTATTTCCTTTAACTCCTCTTTTATTTTTGAGGAGGGATAAAGGAGGGAAAAGAACACGTTTCTCACAGCCAGAAAACAGCACAATCCACCTTTGAATGGCTCCTCTGCTGTGTTTTTCCCCTTTCTTGTGTCAACAAGGCCTTGTGTCAACAGGCAGCAAGCTTTTACTCGCCCTGAGTGTGTCCCCTGGGGCTGTTGACAGGGAGGTGGGGACAGCATCTCGAACATGTTTCCAGTCTGGCACGGGAGGGATTGCAAAACCACTGGAGAAGGAGCAGCAGGGAAAGAGGAAGAGGCTGCAAGGGATGGAGACAGTGCTGCTTATGAGATGGGAGCTGATAAAACCTGGAGATCTCGGTGTGTGGGGACATTCTGTTGGAAATATCCTTGTCTCCTCCACTGAGGAGGGGTTTTTGTGCCTGGGTCAGGCATCATCCGAGGATAAGGATGGGATTTAGGGGGGTTTTGGTGCTCACATTGCGAAGTGGCTGTGCCCAAGCAGCAGCCAGGGGATCAGGGATGGGCACAACCACAGCCCTTGCATGGAGCAGTGCTGGGGAGGATCCTCAGCACAACATATTGATAACTGTTCAATCCACCAATAACCCATCAGAATTACACACCCACCTCACCTGGAGGTCAGAGTTATCTTGTTAGACTCCAGCACTTGCCCTCCTTGCTGTGCCCACTTGGGCTACTCCTGTAAGATGTGTTAATAAGGGTGTTCTCCAACCCTTACTCACCATTTCACGGCGCCCTTTTGCTCCCTGAGAGCATCTCCTTGGCTCTGCTAAGCTCAGGCCGGCCCTGGGGAGGATGTGGGCACCCCATTTTCTCTAGAAGCCTCGAATTTCTTGCCTCACCCTTATCTTCTCCTGGTTCTTTCATGTTGCTGATAAGGGGCTTTGATGTGTGGCTTGAGATGTGCCCGCTCCTGAGGCAGCAGGCAGGAGGAGCTGGCACTGGGCGAGCTCTGGGGCAGAAGTTCAGCCCTCCAGTGCCCCAAAATATCACTCAGGGGCTGAAGCAGCTGCCAGCACTACTAAAATGACACTTGCTGGGGTGATCACACCTTGAACTGCTGCAAAGTTACAGCACTTCATGAGCTTGCTGTGACCTCGTGAACTTATCACTTGGGGCAATGCCGAGATTAATCAGGGGAGAAGGGGAGATATCATCTGAAGGTGTCAAACTATTTTTAAAGCATGTTTTATTTAAAAAAAACCCCTTGGATTTTACCTCTGAGGGGCTGTGGGCTAAACCCCAGGCTGGTGTGGCAAACAGCAGCTTTCCTTTTCTGCCAGAACCACTGGAAAATGTCACCAGGGCAGTGGGTGAGGAGCTGCAGATCCACCTCAGAGCTGGGAAAAGCTGGATGCTGGATTAAACAGGGACTTTTTATCTGCTGGAAAGGGTGAGTGAGACCTTTCATGTCACTGAATAGGCTGCTCAAAATCTCACCCTCCCCTCCCTGAGAGCAGGGTCAGCAGCAGAAGGGAAAAGCGCTGACCATTAGCACGTGAAAAATGACCAGGCTTCAGCATTTGCACCAAATGATTTATTTGTACCAAAAAGAGCCAGTTTCATGACATTGGTTTGATAAGGCAGCTTCAGATTTATTTAAAAAACAGTAACAACGAAAAAAAAAAACCCAGAGAAAAAAACCCCACCAAACCACCACCACAACAACAACCAACCACCCCTGACCGCAGGAGGATTAATGTAGTGACAGCATCAGGTAAAAAACTGTGAGAGTAGTGAAGAATAAACTGGACTGTGTCAGGCAGCACGACTTTGCATAGTTCATGGGCAATTTAACCTGATTTGGATGCAGTGGATGTGTGAAACCACAGCCCCCATTAGCTGTAGCAGATGTCACAGCTCCTGTCCCTCCTGAAGAAGTCCTCGGCCACGGCCAGGGGTGGGAGGAAGTCCGTGCAGTCCGTGCTGGGGCAGGGGAAGCACTGAGGGAGCCTGCTGTCCATGTTCTGGGAGCCACAGGCTGTGCAGCAGCAGGCAGGGCTGGGGAAGGGGCAGGGAGGGTGGCAGGGCCACTCTTCCATGGGGCAGCTGTAGGGTTTGGTGTCCGGAGCAGAGGGTGGGCTGGGGGTCAGCGGGGTGAGGGGAGAGAGCTGAGGGGGAGAGCAGCTATAGTTCCACGGGCTGGGCACGTCAGCTGAGCTGGGCGAGCTGGCAGCCTGGAGTTTGAGAGAGAGAGAGACAAAAAAAAAGGGAAAAAAGGGGGGGAAGAAAAGGAGATTTCAGGGAAATGTGGCCAGCAGCCAGAATTCCCGTGCTGTTGCCTTTCTCAGGGGCTGCTCAAGGAGGTCCAAACCCAAGGGTAGGTTCTGTTAGTGGGGACAACCCCCAGCAGGAACTGGGCTGCAGCTTGAACTTAGGACATTCCCCATCCTGCAGCCTCTCCCCGTTTATTTGGGACCTAAAACCAGCCCGATTCCCACCTTGCTGCTGCTCTGCCCCAGGATGGGATTCCCTTTCCCCTCGTGGCTGCTCCCCCGGGGCCCAAAGCTCACCAAGCCCTGGTTGAAGCAGAGCTGGAGCGGCTGGAAGGTGTCAGGGGTGTAGTGTGAGGAGGGCTGGCAGGAGCTGAACGCTGGCTCTGGGGGTGCATCCGACTGGAGGCAGGAATCTATCAGCTGCTCCAGGTATCCGGGGCTTTCCTCGCAGGAGAGGCAGCTGGAAAACTGCCAGGACGGGCAGCAGCTGGGCACGGAAGGGATGGGTTCTGCTTCAAAAGGTTCTGGGAGAGAAGGCACAGCAGACAGCAGCAGGTTATTCAGTGCCTGCCTTCACCAAGGGCAGGTTTCAGCACTCTCCTTGTGTTCGCAACCCTGTGAATTCAGGCATTAAAATAGGTCCTGCAAGGGCAAGGTGAATTTTCCAGGAGGGCAGAAACCGGGAGGGAGATGCTCAAAAGCACGTGGATAACTCAGGGAATGCAGCCCCCTCTGCTATAAAGCTCTTCAAATGCTGGAAACTCTTCTGGCCCCTGGCACTTTGGACAGGGATCCAGCTGGAAACTCCCTCAGACTCTTGGCCCTCTGGGCTCCCTCCTGTGCACTGTTTGCAGCCCCAGAAGGTGCCAGGCAGTGATTTGGGCTTCCCAGCCTGGCAGAGGTGCCTTTGCCTCATCTCCAGACCCAGGGAAGCTACACCTGCAGGAAAAAGGGGATAACAGGAGGATAATTTGCTTTTTTATCCTCCAAACAGCCAGACAGGAGATAAACTTCTGATCAAGCCAGGGATGAAGTGGCACTGTGACCACATAGGGTTACTGGCCAAAGGGTGAGTTCCTGGAAAGCTCACAGCAGATCTGGCTTTTCAGAATTATCAGAATTATTATCTTTTCACACCGAGTTCAAACAGGGTTTCAGGCAAAGCCCTGTCCACACGAAGGGCACAGGTCTGAAGTGCACACTGCAAGGTCAAGGTGGCAGTGTTTAGCTGGCTGTGGGGAGTGAGAAACACCCAAAATACATAAACTGGTGGAGACTTTCCAGCCTGAAAAGGCTTTGGCATGTCGGCTCTGGCGTGTCTCACGTTTCTTTATTAACATAAGCAAATGGATTCGCAGCTATCGATGATTGAACGATTTCCTCGTCCATGCCATGGGTGCACTCACACCTGCCCAACCTTTCCCCTGGGCTTTGGCTGGGGACAACTGAAGGATCTGAGAGCCCAAAGTGCCACTCCCCTCACCCCTTCCCCCTTTTCCTTGGATATTCGCAGGCAGGAGGAGGGAACCCTCGGTGTTGTTGAAAATCTGGTATTTCTCTCAGTGCTGTGGATGCTGGCAGGAGAGGGAGAAGAGAACAGAACTCAGCCAAGAGCTCCAGGGCACTCTGCCCCTCGGTGGCACCCACAGCCTGGGGAAGGTGATGTTATTCCCTAGGGATGAGCATCCCTTCCCGACGGGGATCCAATTCCTGGCTGTGGGAAGGATCAGCCCTGGAAAGGAGAGCACCGTGTGCGCTCCTGAGCTCCTCATCTGCATTCCACGGGCTCCGTGCAGGTGCTGATTGGGCGCACCGCGGGTGGTGCCGGCCTCAAACCAGGGCTGGGAAGGCTCGGGGCCGCGGGAAAATTTGGGAATGGGGCGGGAAGGGCCGCGTGGATGGGCTTTGTACCAACCTGGGTGAGGCGGAGACACGGACTCTGCAAACTGGGCGCTGCTGCTGCTGCTGCTGCTGCTGCTGCTGCTGCTGCTGCTGCTGCTGCTGCTGCTGCCCCAAGGAACCTGAGCGAAGAGAAGGGAAGGGGAGGAATTGCGGCACAGAGCAAGGTGAGTCTGGATTTCAGTGTAAACTCTTTATGTGAACCTTATTTCCCTCGTGGCTGTGGCTTGGGAATCCTCCCCAGCACTGACAGAACGTCGGATTAATGTGCTTAACAGGATTTTTTTCCCCGCAGCTCCAGCCCGGTGTGAAGCCCTCGGATCAGCACCGTGCTGAGGGTTTGCTGCACTCCCGATCCCACAGAGCTGCCTCTGAAACTCGTGTGTGCAAATTTCCAGGAGCGTGAATTCCACAGCGGAGGGAATCCCGAGGAATTCGTAGGGATGGACGTTACTGAGAATGAGCAATTAACTAAAGACCGCCGCAGGGATCCCATCAGGATGGATTGATGGCGTTTGAGAGCCGGCTCTGGCACTGCTCCCCACCCCAACACAGCTCTGTGAAAAGGGACAGCCTCATTTTTTTAAAGGGATGTTGGAATCTGAAGCAAGACAGATCAACCACTTCTAGGAACCTGCCCTGCTGGAAGGGAGAAACCTACCCCAAAAGCAAATGGAGCTTTGACATTTTGGGGGCCAGGATTTTACTCTGCAAGTCCAAATACTGCTGGGCTCTTTCCCCCTCAGTTTTAATTCATACAGAGCTCCACTTCGTTTCCTTCATTCAAGATGCTCTCGAGTGAGCAGCTCATTTCCCTGGCAACAACTTCCCAGCACATCCCGTGCATTTAATCCCTCAAACAGTGACTCCTCTGGCCTGAGAGTGCCTTTCCTCCCTGCCGCAGATGTGACAAGGCAGGCAGAGGTGAAGTCCCCAGGCTGAGCTTTTCTCGGTGCTCCTCCTGCCAGCCCCAACCTCGGGGGTTTTGGGGCGGGCCACACCTCGTGCAGGTCACCGAGGTGACTTCCCTCACCGCCACTTTTCACTTTTTCCTGTGTGGGCACCTCGGGGGGTTGTGTGAAGGGGTGGTGGGAAGTGAAAAGCGGCTCCACGCAGCCCTGGGACACCTGGCTGTGATGAAGAGGATGCTGCTGGCAGAGCTGCAGGGCAGCAGTGACCCAGCCTTTCCAAAACCTGACAGTTCTGCTCACCCAGCCCTCTCTGCCCCTGGCTCTCGGGCTGATTTTTGTGCAGTCAGCTGCCACAAGGCGCAGAAGCTGAAATCTGAAAGCCTTCAAGAGCTGTGAATGTCACGAACCAGGAAGAAATGGTGATGTGCCAAGCTCCTTATGCAAATCCCCGGAGTGGCTGGAGCTGGAGGAATCCTACAAAGGCTGGGAGAGGGAATGAGAGGGAATGTGCACATGGGTGTGCACACAGAACTTCCAGACGGGATGGGGCTGCCCAGGTGAGCCTTCCATCCCGGAGGGAGTGACTTTTCTGGAGCAGCAGCTCTGCTTTCTCCCTGTTTTCCTCAGATTCCCACCCCTCCAGCTCACTGCCGCAGCCACTCTGGCTGAATGCTCTTTTCCCCCATCCTCACCAGCCTGTCACACGCAGATTTTGGCCCAGAGATTACAGATTTTGCCCAGTCTTGGCAAAAAAAGCTATTAAAGAGAAGGTACAAAGCAAACAGCACAATATTTTTACTCACTGCTGAACTGGAGGCTGCCTGCCGTGCTCTCCTCTGCTGCAGTAACTCCTTGACTGTGATCTTTACCCTCACACCCTGGTACACCTTGGGCTTTCCTGGAAGAATTCGTGGAAAAAACACTTTACAAGGAGGGAGAATCTCAGAGCAAACAGCAAATCCAGCAGGTTTTCAGGCGTGCTCTACGTGGAGAACAATTAGAGTTAACATGACTAATTGGTGCCTGTTTGCAATCACACTCACAGCCCCCTTTAACAGCTGCTTGTGACAAGCAGACACTCGTGACAATCTTGCTGTTGATAATATTTAATAACCACACATGTTTTATTCTCCTCTATCTCCTCCTTCCCCCCTTCCAGCTTTCCCAATACCAAGCTCCATCTGGTGCTGCTGCTGGATTCATTTAAATTCCTAACATATTTGCCTCTCTCAGGACCTGGAAATAAATGTGGGAAGCGCTTCATCTGGCCGATGAAGCCCAGGAATAAAACAATGGAAATATGTGGGTGGCTATTCAGAGAGCTAAACAAAACACAAATAAAATGTCTGCTTCCTTGCAAAGCCCAGATTATCTCTTTATTCTGCTCGTGTACAACTCCTATTTATTTCAAACAAGCATTTAGGGTGTGTTTAATCCAGCCAAAACCAACCAGCAATCACCAGTCCCTGCCTGATGAGGGATTTTTAGGACAGGAAATGATCAAGAATTTACTTCTTCTGAAAAACCACTTGTTGTACTCATGGTAAAGCACTCAGATCCTCTGGCAGATGTTTCTGCCCTAACTTTCTGCTGGAGTTTTGATCCAAATCACACAAGAAAAGGAAACCCACCCAGACTGGTTAGAGACTCAAAAAATGCCAGAGCAGGCAGCCCTGAAGGAGGCACCAAGAATTAAACCCACAGCAGGAGAACAGCAGTGCCAGAGCTAAACCTGGCCTTCCAGTGCCACCCTTGGATGTGGAACAGCTTCTCCAAGGCAGCTGCACGGTGCCAGAGCTAAACCTGGCATTCCCGTGCCACCCTTGCATGTGGAACAGCTTCTCCAAGGCAGCTGCACGGTGCCAGAGCTAAACCTGGCATTCCAGTGCCACCCTTGGATGTGGAACAGCTTCTCCAAGGCAGCTGCACGGTGCCAGGAGGTCCTGGCACAAAACCAGTGCTGGCTTTGCAGCTTCTGCCCACACATCCAGGGAATCCTGCACTGCAGGCACTGTCCTCCTCTGCTCCAACCTCTGCCAGCCCTCCCAGTGCCCCCGGGGTGCTCTGGGGGGGGACAAGCTGTGACAGGCACCCGGGTCCCTCCAGAGAGGTGACAGAGCTGCCTCGGGGGCAGTTTGCTGAGCTGGGCCCAGCTGGGGATTATCCATCTCGTGTTTTGGTGTTTTGTTTCTGTTCAACAAACTGAAGATGGGGAAAACGAGGGGAGGGAAGGGTGGGATTTAAGGAGAGCACCCTGGTTACCAGGCCTCCCTGCAGGCAGGGAGGGCTCTGAGGTAGCAGCCCCTTCTAGCAGGGTCAGGGGTGGGCACAGGGTGGGCAGGGAGCAGGGGGGTGGTGCTGGGGGTCAGGGTGATGGGGCTGGGGGTCC
>VZTH01019068.1:53989-66748 GCA_013397815.1 Aleadryas rufinucha
CAGGGAGGGCACAGAGAGGTGCAGGGAGGGCACACAGAGATACATGGAGGGCACAGAGATACATGGAGGGCACACAGAGATGCAGGGAGGGCACACAGAGCTGCAGGGAGAGCACCCAGAGGTTCGGGGGTCCCTGTCACCCCCCGGCCGGGGGGTCGCGGCGCAGCCGGCCCGGCAGAAGCCCCGCTCGGTGCCCGGCAGTGCCCGCCGAGCCCCGTCCCGAGCCGGCCGCGCTGGCACCCTGCGGGCAGCAGCCGATCCCTCCGTGCCTCCTCCCTCTCTCCTCCCCGCCCTCCCCGCTCCCTCCTGCCTTGGCAGCGGGATCGCCTCGCTCGCCGAGTGACCCCGGCGAACCCCGAAACGGCCCCAAAGCGGGGTGCGGGGGGCCGGCGGGGGGCCGGAGCGGGGCTTACCGGACATCCTGAGCCGGAGAGGGCAGCGCCTCGCCGGGTGCCCGGTGCAGCAGCAGAGGTGGCCCCGGCCCCGGCCCCACGAGCTGGTGAAGGGGGCAGAAGGAGTCGGGCTTGAAATTTGGGGGTGAAGGGACCTGCCCGCCTGGTGGCAATGGCAGGTGGATCCCGACAATATTATTGTTTTATCCCCACGGGTATAAGTTTGAGTTTTTCTCTCCTAATGCCAAGTATTTAAAACCTCTAGAAACCAATGATTTGACAATCAATGATTGCGCGATACTTTCAATTTGAATATTCAAAGGCTCCACAAAATGGGCTATCTTTTTGTGAAACCGAGCACATCCCCATCTAGCAGAGGGTCTGGGGGAATAGGATTCGGTGGGGTCACCTTCCCCACCCTTTGCTTTTGGGACATTTGCAGGGTTTTATCCATCTTCCCCCGAAGGGAGCAGATGCCTCCAAAGCAGCTCAGTGTTTTCCCCTCAGATGCACAGGCTGGGCTCCAGCCCTCTCATATTTCATTTGCTACCTGCAGCGAGGACTCTGCAAGGGACCCACTTGCTTTTTGCACATTTTTCCACATTTTAAGGCTCAATTCGGAGGGTTTGGGGCCAAAATGGCAGCGGGCAGGCGTGGCCTAACAAAGAGGCTGCCCTGGGCACCCAGGTGGCCGAAGTTACCTGAACCCCACTCGTTCCCACAGCGTTCCCTCCCTCTGCCTGGATGCTGGGCTCCTGTTGGAGTTTATTTGTGTTCCCCCCCAGTTTGGGCTGTTTGCCTGTGCTGCACAAATGGGCTTTTTTCTGCCACGCCTCAGCGCTGGCCTGCCCTGGGAGCTGCAGGTGCCGGGGTTCAGCGCGTGGCTCAGGCTTTTGGGGGGACCATCCCTTCGTGGCACTGCTGCAGCTGGGTTTTTAGGCTGCTTTTGAGCCTTTCCCCGGGGACCACGGCCTCTGCCACGGGCAGGGAGTCGAGGCAGAGAGCAGGCCAGGCTGTTAATCATCTACCAGCAGCTCAGGCTGGCTGCTGTCACGGCCCAATCTTTTCTTTTCCTTTAAGCTGAACAAATAACACCGGATTTCTGCGGGGAACGAGGCCATTCCTGCCTCTGAAATGTGCCCCTGCAGCTCCTGCTAGGCCAAGCCTCGCCTGGGACAGCTTTATAGGGACACATCCCACGGGGAGAGGAGCCCACCTGCCCCGGAGCACAAAGGAATGTGCTGTGCTGGGAATGGGGAGGGGTCTCACTAAGGAATTTGGGATCTGAAACCCTTCCCTTGTTGGGGCTGCTCCCTCCTGGAGCTGCTGTGGGTGGGTGCAGCCCCGGCAGGGATGATGTTGACCCCTGGAAGCAGAGCCCAGAGCCTGCAGGCTGCCCAGCTCCAGCCCCAGGGCAGCTGGATGCCTTCAGGGAACACAAAGCAGCTGAGTTCTGGGTGTTCTTGCAGGGCCTGGGGGGTCAGAGCATTTCTAGGCTGATAAAAACCCTGCCTTGGGTAGGAGCTGAGTGCCTGAGTGGGTCAAGCACTTTCAAGACAGCTCAAAACGCTGTCCCTGCTTCTCCCTCAGGGCCTGATGGCAACACAGCCACGCTGGCCCTGCTCACACCAGCCCCTGGCACAAGGAACAGCTGAGTGGGCACTGGGATTCAGCCTGGCAGTGGTGTCAGCTGGGGAGTGGAACAAGGCTGGAGCAGGACTCGGGTTTGGGGGCAGCAGGGCTGGGTGTGGGGCCAGGACACCTGAACACACCCTGGGATGGTCGGGGGACAGCTCTGGCTGGGCAGGGGCCACCCCAAGAGGCTCCACAGCTGCCCCTCGTGAGAGAGGAAAGTGCTGGGAAGGCTTCAAATGCACCCCCAGCCCCAGGGTTGGAGGAGAAGAGGCAAGGAGGGATTTAAAGCGCCTCATTCCCAGGGGCTGGAATGCTCCAGAGGCTTTTGTTGCTGCTGCTGTGGGGGCGAGAGGGGGCAAAAGGGGTGCCCTCCTCCCTGGGAAAGAGCAGTGGGGATGTGCTGCCTCTGTCAGGGCTCCTGCTCGGTGTGTTTGTGTGTGCAGAGCTACCTCTAGTGGCCACGGGCTCCGGAGTGGCCCCGGGACTGGGACTGGGTCCCTTTCCCAGGGATAGCCCCCCCGGATGCCCCTTGGGGCTGCTGCCTTGTGCCCACCGAGTGTGCGTGGGTTTGGTGTGGGCGAGGAGGGAGCGGCTCTGCGGGGAGTTCAGGGCACGGGGGATGCCGGGGAGGGTGCGCTGGGTGCTCTGCAGGGTGGCAGGGATGGCCAGGCTTCCTCGGGCGCTGGTCAGCAAGGCAGGGCAGTGCCCACACCCTACCGGACCTCTAAACCCTTGAGGCTGGAGAAGCCCTGTGAGGAGGGATCGGTGGCGGTAGGAAAAACCCGCAGAGCGCAGACATTTTTTCAGGCTGAGTGTTTTACTTGCGGCACAGCGGGACCGGGAGAAATTCCTTTCAGGAGGCGCTAGAAGGCACCGCTCTGAGCTAAACGTGGCGTGTCCAAGGGGGTGCATTCCTAACCGGAGCACACAGCATCACGTTTGGGAGGAGCGGTTTTAGCGAGGAGTGTAAAATCCGCTTCGATAACGGTCTGATTCTCTTTCCTCCGGCGTTTCTCTCTCCTCAGTAAGTTCTCCTGCCTTCGTAAGTCCCCCAGAGGGCACTTGCATCCTCTTTAGCCCAGGCAGAGTGCTCGGGAAGGTGCGGTGGCTCCGAGGGCTGCTCCGGGCACATCCTGGAGGGCTCGGTGGCCACGGCCACGAACGGGGACAGGCTGTAGGGCGAGGTGGCAGCGTAGCTGGGGGGGCAGTGCACATCTTCAAGGGGGTGCAGAGGGTAGGGCTGGGCTCCGGGGATGGCCGGGGTCCAACCTGAGCCTCGGAACGGGGAAACACCTCCGCATTCGGGCGGGGAGAGGCAGCTGGAGCTGGCAGGGAGCGCCTGCAGAGGGTCCGAGCAGGCGCTCTCAGCCTGGCCGAGGCTCTCGGGTGAGGTCTGCTCCCAGGGCTCTCTCTGCAGGGAAAACAGGGAGAGAAGGCAAGGAAAACCCTTAGGAACCAAAGCCTGTCCTGGAGGTGATGGAATATTCATCCCTGGGAACACTCACAAAGGGTTTCTGTGGCTCTGCAGCAGTGTTTGGTGTTAGAACTGCTGAAAGGAAGCATCCCTCCTGTCAATAGTGGAATAGGGCCCTTGTAGGGCTGAGCAGCTCTGATCCTACAGGATCCAGGAGCTCTGTCCTGGGGTGTGATTGGAGCTGGCTCCTGGGAAGTGGCAGGGATAGGGACAGGCAGCAGCCTGGAGTCACCAAGGGCTGTTCCCAGAAACTTAAGGAGGGAGGGTTTCATCAAATCATAGAATCACGGAATATCCTGAATTGGAGGGGACCCACGGGAATCATCAAATCCCGCTCCTGGCCCTGCACAGAACACCCCAACAATCCCACCCTGTGCCTGGGAGCGGTGTCCAGTTCAGAGCAGAACGGGACGTCTCCAGGGATGTCTCCAACAGGAAGAGGGGAGAATTAGATGGGACCAAAGAGAACAAACCTTCCCCCAGAGCCCGGCCCCACTGCCAGGGCTGCTCCTGTAACAGCCCCATCCTTCCCCCACGAGCGCCCCTGACTTAACCCCGCATTTAAACGGGGTGACCTCGCCCTGGGGGACAGAACCGTGGGGCCACTCACGAGCAGGACGGGCCCCGTGTCGCTGGGGAAGGGTGGCAGGAGAGGGGGCACGGCCGCGGGGCTGAAGAAGGAGCCGGTGCCCGCCGCGAGAGGAGGAGCGCGGTGATCCCCGAACTGCTCGCTGAGATAGGGCTCCAGGAGGGCTGGGTAGCCCTGGGGCTCGCAGGAGAAGGGCTTGGAGGCCAGAGGGGAGGGGTAGGCATCACTGACAAACTGCTTGGTGCTGTGGAACTCCAGCTCGGCCGGGAAGGGTCTGCGCACGCCGTAGTACCCAGCCGTGCTGGGTGAGCCTGGGGGGAGCACAGAAAAAAGGGTGGGGAGCTGTAAGGAAAATTCTGCCGGCAGCCACAGATCCGCGGGCACCTCCGTGGGTGCGAAGCAAAGCCCTTTTCTGCCCGGCAGCACCCAGGAATCCATCCTGCCTGCACACAGCTGTGGGAGCCCAGGTGCTTTAGGTTCCGTCTGGCGATCTCCAACTGCAGCGGACCAATTGTGTTCGGGGAGCTTTAAATAGGAGGGCAGGGAGATCGAGGGCAGCTCTGCCGGGCTCTTCCTGGCTCTGCTACAGCCCCTGGGGAGGAGGTTCCAGCCTCACTCCCCTCTCCCTGTCCTACAGCTCAAGGGATAAAGTCTGTCAGCTCCTGATTTTGTGCTTTCTCTCTCCAGCTCCAGGGGAAAATTGGAAAACACAGAAGGAAAAGGAGGGGTTCTGCGTGGCTCCTCTGCTGAAAGAGGTGGGAAGTGCTTTAATTAGTGCCTTTGAGGATTTTACACAAGATTATTGCTGGGTTGGGGTTTTTTTGATTCTTTTAATTACTTTCCTCCTGGGCTCTCTCCGAGGGGCGGCCCCGCTGCAGGGCTGGTTTCATATCCTCTGGAGGAGAACAGGCAGGGCTGTGCCACCCCTCCCAGCCGCAGGGAAGGTGTTTATCCACGGAGGGGAAACCTCACCTGGCATTTGGCCAAAGGGCGACTGCGCTGTGCTGGTGCTGCCCTGCAGAAGAGAAAGAGGTGTTTAAAAAACGACTTTTCAAAGCAAGGCAGCTCTCTGAGTGTAATTCACGTGCATCGTTTGAGCCTGGGTGCTGTGAAGGGTTTAACTCCATGATTTCCAGCCCCAGGGCCTCGGAGGTATTACCAGATGTAGGCTAAGCAGAGATTTTGAAGGTCTTGTGCAGAGCTGATAAGAGGAGGAGTATCAAGATAACTGGCTTCTTCCTCCTGTCCCACAGGGTCCCTCAGTGCAGGCAGCATGCTGAGGAGTCCTTCTGGTGTTGGCACAAGCCAGGCAAAGTGAGATCTGAGCCCTGGAGTGGCCAAAACGGGCAGGTTCCAGCTCAGCTGTGCTGGCTCTGCTGCCCCAGAGCTGCTTTAGGTGGCCCTTCCTGGCAGCACAAGCAGGATGGGTGGAAAGAGAGCTCCTAGATCCTGTTTGGGTCCTACAGCAATGGTGGTGATGATGATAACAATAATATTAATCATCATCATCTCCTCTTGGCCCCCAGGTAAAGGAGAATTACCCCTGCAGTGCCCCTGATGCTCCCAGTGCCCGATTCCTCACACAGCGCCCTGGCAAAGGCATCTCCTCCTCTGGAATCGCACTGAGCTCTGGTTTTGGGATCCCCAAGCCCCCAGAGCAGGAATCCAGAGCCCCCAGCTGCCCTGATGTCAGCTCTGTGTCCCCTGGACACTGCTCTGTCCCGTTTGCATAGTGCAAACAGCAGGTTCCTGCCACAGCAGGCAACCAAATTTAGAGGTTTAGATTTGAATTAAATTTGCCAGCTCTGAGGACTTCCTTTTACTGCCGAGGGAGGGTTTGCAGCTGCTCCCTGCTCCCTCATGGAAATGAGCTCTGAGCCTGCTCAGGCCACAGGGGCTGCAGAGGTGACAGGAGGTGTCAGGAAGGAGCCCCCAGGCTTGGGGACAGAGGAGTGTTTGTGTCACACGGGCAGGGCTTGCACCTGTCCCCAGCTAAAGCCCTCACATGCAAATCCAGGTCCTCTCTCTCAGCATCCAGGTCACTTTTAGAGGAAAAAGCCGAGCTGGGAGGTTCCAGCAGCACAGATGCTGCCCAGAGGACGAGGGGCTGCAGTGATGGGATGCTCTGCTGCAGGGACAGGAAGGTCCCTGGGCACGGCTGGCAGCCTCCAGCAGGGATCATTTCCAATTATCAGAGGATTCAATCTTTGATCCTGTCTGTTCAGCTGCCTGGCTGTGTGTGCACACACCTGTGGTGCAGGGTCACAGAGGTGTCAGGAGCTGTGGGGGCTTTACCTGCCCCGACTCGAGTGCAGGAGCCTCTGCTGCAGCCTCATCAGAGCAGAGCCCTGCATTTCATTCCCCTCCCTGCTCCTTATTTGGCTTAATTGAAACCCATTAGTTCATTTCCTCCCTGCACTGCTTCCTCTCCATGCCATGGGAGTGGGGAGCCTGGATCTCCTGCAGGGTCTGCTCGGCCTCCCTGGGGCCCAGAGTGTGCCCAGATGTTGATAATCTGGGGCTCAGCCTGCCTCTCCCATGGCCAGGCACAGATCCTGCCTGGGATTGCTCCAGAGAGGTCTCTTGCTTTGCTGCCTCCTAACTTATCTACAAAAAAAATGCCTAAATGTAAGGCTCCAGCTGAGAATAATGAGCTGGCCCTGCCCTGGCTGCCCTTTGGCTGCAGGGCATCACCTCTCTGGGCCCAGTCTGTAGTGGAGCAGCTGAAGGAATAAAAATTGTCCATAAAAGCAGAGCTGAGCCTGGGCAGGGCAGTGCTGAGTGGCTGTCCCTGCTCTGTGGGTGCTGCTGGGCACTCAGCAAGGAATTCTCTTTAAACCACAGCATTACAGTGCTCCACCTGGGCAGGAATCCACTTCCACAGCTCAGGGAAGGCAGGAATCCTTCCACCCTGCAGAGAGCACAACTGCAGCCTCACACCTGTGCAAAGGAACAGCCAGATCCTCCCTAAACCCCAGCTCTGAGCCCTGCAGCTGGTGCAGAACCCCTGATTTAGTGAGGTTTTCCTCCCAGCACACCCTCACTCCCCAAAACTCGATGCGTGCAGGGCTTGGCTGTCGGGAAATTATTGAACCCTCAGCCCAAAGCTCTGCTCTGCTGAGCCCTGACCTCCCCTGCTCAGCTCAGGCCTCTTCAGAGGCTTCCCCTCACACCAGCAACGACCCAGGGATTTTTTTTTTTCTGGAGCAAAGATCACCCTGAAACAAAAGATGCAGCCAAATTGCCCCCACATCAGCAGCAGACAAAGGGGTGCTCAATTATCTGCCAGTGGCTTTGATTCTGGGCCGTGCTCTGCCACACCAGCAGAGCTGCACTTCCAGCTGCTCCTTCCACGGCACCTCCGAGCAAATACGGATGTTTGCCCTGCACAATAATTTTTTGTCTCTCGCAGGGAACGAGCAGCAGGGCTGGTTTTGCATCAGGCAGACACTCACAGCCTGCAGAGCACAGAGCCAAGGGCAATAAAGCCCAGGAGGGTTTTACAGCTCCAGGGGGTTTTGATTGTGGCTGTTGAAGCCGCAGAAAGGGAGCAGGTAAATGGTGAGATCATCAGCCAGGAGCTGTTTTCTCAGCTGCTCCTTGCTGCTGCTCCCTGAAAAGCTCTTCCTAAACTTCTGCCTGGTGGGAGCTTGTGCTTCCCAATGGCTCCTTGCCAGGGGTTTCTGCCTCCCCACAGCAGCTGGAGGCTGTGGGGATGGATCTGTGGCTGCATTTTGCCGTGTTGGGTGATGCCCAACCCTGGTGTTTCCTGCCTGTTTTGTCACACTGAGTTAACGGGCATGAAAGTCACAGCGAGAAAAACACTTCCAAGTGAGTCCCTGTGAGGTCTCCTCAGCAAAAGAAAGGCCAGAGGCGAATGGTTTTTGGGGGAAAAAGCATCAAAAGTGCCGTTCTGTGTTCTGCTGCCAGTAACCCCGGGGCTCTGCTCCCTCTCTTTCCTTCCAGGACACAGTTCCAGCACCCCCTCCTCTGTCAGTGTCCCAGAGCTCCCAGCCAGCCTGGAAGGGAGGAGCTGCTGCCCTGCCAAGGTGAGTCCCAGGAGCACCCAGGGGATGGCTCATGGTGCCTCTGGATGCCACCACGTGCTGGCATCACAATGTGGTGTCCCCTCCTGGGGCCAGCATCGCTTCTCAATGGCAGCTGAGGAGGAAAAACAATGCAGTGTAGTGGGACTTGGGTTTCCTGTTGCCATAGAACCACTCTGAGAGGAAATCATCTCTTCCAAGCTGATGCTTGGCCTCTTTCCAGCCCATCACATCCCTGCAGCTCCCCTGGCGCTCCGAGAGGAGCTGGAAGGAGCTCAGCATTCGGGGAAGAGCAGCTATTTTCGGGGCATTGACTTGTCCAAGTGGGGCTGGTGGCAAAGGAAGCTGACTCGGGAAGGTGTCACACGTGGGATGTGGAAGGAAAGAGGAATTTAACATCGCTGCTGTGCTTGAGAAAGGGGGGGAAAAAAGGGTTTTGAGGCATTTAAGGTTCAGAGGTGTAAAAATCAAGGAGCCATCAGCGATGCTTTGGGGCAAGCGAATGTTTTTGCTGTTCTGTGTTAATGCTGGGTGCCCCAAACTCTCTGTAAAGCAGAGCATGGGATGACGTGACTTTATGGGGTTAAAAAGGGGGTGGGGGATGGGACTCACGCTGAAGCGGGAGCCGCTGCTCTGCCGGGATCGTTTTTCAGCCAGGAGATCCTTGACCGTGTGTTTCACTCGCACGCCTTGGTACACGCGTCTGCCCAGATCTGCGGGGACCGAGGGAATGCAGGGTTCAGGGCAAGCACAGAGCGCCTGGGAGCAGCGAATTCATCACCTCTGCGCCATCGGGTTAGGGAGGAAAAGTATCAATCTGCAGTTATTGACAGAAAACCACCCCTCAGGAGCCCGACAGCGAGAGCAGAGGAGAACACTGATGTGTCCCACCCATGTGTCCCACCCTTTCCACGCAGGTCCCTCTCTGCCTGGTGGTTTTTGGCTTTGGGAACCCCCCCAACCTTTGGGATCCCATTTGCTCCCCTGTGGCTCAGCAAATGTTGATTTAACTGTGCAGTCCCCGTTGCTTTCAGCAGAAGGGTCGTGGCTCAGCCCTTGAGGAGCTGCTGGCTCCCAGCACGGCTCCCTGCCCGCTCTGATCCCATGGAACCGCCCTGGATGGATGGAGAGGCTCCTCTGGACCTCAGCAGGAGAAAGGCTCGGGCTGTTTTGTCCCCACAGCGAGCACAGGCAGGTACTGGGGGCTCTGCTTTACCCAGGTTATTGAGGAAGGCACAGTGTCCCTGCCACGGCACCTGGAGGCCAAAAACGGGCTCTGGCCCCGTTTTTTCGCCCTGCCTGGAGCACAGCACAACCCAAACCAGCTCTGGGTGGCTTTGGCACGAGGCACCTGCCCTCTGCCCCTGCCTGGACCGAGCTTTGGGAGATTTTGGACAGAGGTTTTGGCACGAGTGAGGGTGGAGAGCCGAGGGACAACAGCGGGGCCAGCTCCTCTACCCTGGCCTGAGCACAGAGCTCGCACCTGTGCAGCCAGGGAGGAGTTTCCATGCGGGTTTTTATTGAATTATCCCGGAAAACAACCCCCAGCTTTGAAGCTAATCCCTTGGAAAACACACAGCCAGGCTCTCCTGAGGCAGCACAAACTGCCACCGCACAGCTGAAGTGTTTGTTTGATCTCTGGAATTCATCCTTTGGCTCCTCTGCTCCTCAGGATGTGTCCCTTGGCTCCGTTTCTGGGGGCATTGTGGCCCCAGGTGCACACACACACACACAAGGGGAGATGGGAGGAGAGGGTTTGAACAGCACAGTGCTGCCTTGGCATCGCCCCAGGTGGGATTTTTTTTGGGTCGTGGCAGCTGCAAATTTGGGCAGCTGGAATTTTGTTTTGGTGTTTGAGGGCGGAGCAGAGAGATTCAGGCACGAAGGGAACACAAAGCAAGGGACAGAGTCCCAAAACCAGAGGGGAAGGGGAGAGCCTCACACCAAAAAGCATCAAAAGTGGCCAGAAATGGCCATCAGCTCTCCCAAGGAATCTGCAGAGGGATTCCAGAGACTCTGCAGGTGCTTTCCTGACGCCTTCACTGTGCTCTGGAGGCATCAGAAAAGCATTTCCACACCCCTCCCCCTTTACCTTGTGTGCTGGTGGAGTCACTTCCCTCACCCCCTCGTTACTCCTCTGCCCAAATTGTTTTAATTAAGCAATGCTCTGACCCTGAAGTTACCACACAACCAGACCTGTTGCTTCCAGTGAATTATCCAGAGGCATCTGATGCTGAGCTGTCAGAACTTCAGCCAGCTCTGCCCCTGGCAGCACTGGGGAAGAAAATGCTAATTCAGGCCTGAGTTTATGTAATTTCCAAGCAAATTGAATCCAATTTCACATCACTTTGATCTAACTGCCTTTTGGGAAAAAAAAAAGAGGAAAAAAAAAAACCCAAAAAACCACTGCACTGTGAAGGAATCTAAATTCAGTTTGGAGAAGGCAGAACGTGCTAATTGACACCATTAAATTCTCAGCACATTTAAGATGTCACGTGTCTATTTTAGACAATTTTTATGGGGTTTTTTTGTTAATAGGAGCCCAAGGACAGCACAGATTGTTCCCTCCCTGGCATTGCCATGAGGATGCCTCAGCTTGGGAAAGCCTGAGGTGCTGGAACTCACCTGTTTCCATGCTTGGTGCTGCTGCTGAGTCCCAGCTCCCGGGTCCTGCAGGGGTTTGGGGAAGCTCTGTCCCTCATGAGCTTCCCAGGGCAGAGTGAAGCCCGTGCTTATAATTCCCTGGGAAACTTCCAGCTGAGCCTGGAGGAAATGGGTTTTCTGGGATTCGGGGATGTCTCCAGCAGCATGCCTCGTTTGGGATTTGCATTTAGGCAAATCCCTGGATCTGTGTTTCGCCCCCATTTGCATGGTCAGTGCGGGTCCTTCCCTGGGAGACTCCTCCCTGTCCGAGCTGCCATTCCAGGGATGAAAACCACAGGTTTAGGGACAGAAAAACCTCGGGGTGAGGTGAAAGGCTGGCAAGGCCCTGCAGGGAGGAACGATTTCCTTCCAGGTGAGGAATCTGGCGGGGAAAACAAGGCTTGGGATGAGCACCTTGTCCTGGGTGAGGGAGAGCCCTGAGAGGTGTTGAAGGCCTTTTTTGGGCAGGAGTTCTGCCTTTCTGGGGTTTTGTGTGGGGTTTTCTGTTCAGTGCTGGCTGGAAAAACAAGGCTTGGGATGAGCACCTTGTCCTGGGTGAGGGAGAGCCCTGAGAGGTGTTGAAGGCCTTTTTTGGGCAGGAGTTCTGCCTTTCTGGGACTCACTCTGGGGTTCTGTGCTGGGTTCTGTGCTGGATTCTGTGTTCAGTGCTGGCTGGGAAAACAAGGCTTGGGATGAGCACCTTGTCCTGGGCGAGGGAGAGCCCTGCGAGGTGCTGAAGGCCTTTTTTGGGCAGGAGTTCTGCCTTTGTGGGACTCACTCTGGGGTTCTGTGCTGGGTTCTGTGCTGGATTCTGTGTTCAGTGCTGGCTGGGATGGATCCTCAGTGTGAGGACTCTTCCTTAACCAAGGAATTGCTCCAGAAGCACCCAAAATTAACCTGGAGTCACAGAACGCTCTGGGCTGGAAGGAACCTCAAAGCTCACTCTGTTCCACCCCTGCCATGGGCAGGGACACCTCCCACAGCCCCAGGCTGCTCCAAAGCTGTGCTTTGGGGCTTTGCCTGGAGTCCCCAGGCTCCTGCAGGGAGAGGGATAAACTCCATGGGGATTTGGGGTGGGAGCATCCCTGGGTCTGGCTCCCCGTTGTCAGCTGAGGGTTCCCCTTTCTGAGGGAACGAGGAGAGGCAACAGCAGCCAGGGAAGGAGCTGCTGGACCCAGATTAAAGGTCCTGGAGGCCAGAAATGCTGTGGCCACTCCTCTGTGGGCAGCAAGACCTGGCTGTGCAGTGTCTGACCAAGGAATGAAGCCTTTAAACCCTTCCTTACCCGCCACCACTTCAATCCTGCTCTAAGACATCCCCACATTTGCTCTCAGGGAGCCTTTTCCCTGCAGTGGGGCTTGCCCAGAGGGGTCTCTGGGGTGCTGTGGCTTGGTGCAGCATTGCTGTGCTCATCTTACAGGGGCAGGACGAGCCTGGCGCCGAGAGGCTGCTGCTAATTCGATCTTCCCCCTGCTGGAGCCTGCTGCCGGCTCGTGGGGCCTTGAGGGGAGACCCTGCCCTCCTCCTGCTCATCCCATCAGCTCTCCCCAGCGCTGGCCTGGACATTAATTCGGCCTCACGTGGCCTGCCTTCCTGGGGGAGGGGATTTTGGAGGTGTGATTGTTGTTTAAGTGTAATTATTCTTCTCCTTCAGAGGGAATGAGAAGCACCAAGAGCAGCAGCAGCAGCAGCTGGCCAAGGCCGTGTCTGGGCAAGACAGAGCTGGAACAACACCCTGAATAATCCCCAACATTCTGATGCCCCAAAGATAGGCTGGAAATAAATCCCCACAGAGTGATGTCTGTAGGGCGGGTATTTGTTTAGTGCAGCGCTGGTGGTGAGGGGGATTTCTCCTCCTGACTCACCCACCCTTGTCCAGTGCGGTGCCATATTTATACAGTAACATTTCGCTAAAGGTGGCTGTGTCATTACAGCATCATCGCACTACAACTAATTCACACAGCAGGATCTCACAGTTAT